>CM029112.1:15078724-15196224 GCA_016859345.1 Istiophorus platypterus | reverse complement strand
GGGTTTATAAACTCAATTTGGATCCAATAAAGCCATCAACACTGTCTCAACAGAGGTCATCCAAAACCACTGGGGGAGAAGACCCTTCTCCAGTTCATGCACACATACAATACACAAATGCACAGCAACAGTGGCTGTACATAAACAAATTGTTTTGCACCCACTGAGAAAACAATTACTACTCGAGCAAATCAATTACAGCATGAATACTAGCATCCCCCCGGGCCCTACTGTGTGAACACAAAACACACACTATAATATCTCAAAGTAGGAGAGACATAAAGGGCAGAGAAGACAAAGGGGAGCTGGGTAAGCAGGGAAAGACAGAAAAAAAACAAATAAAATGTGTAAACAGAGGCAGGGGGGATTAAGAGATTAAGAATTTACAAAACATAACAAAACTACAGAGGCGCAACTGTGTCACCAGGCCTTTAGCACCACCACATCTCCCCTGTACTGGTCTTTCCTCATTGGTTAACAGTGAAGCACATAATTGCTTTCAAGAGTGTTTTTTTTTTTTAAAGCACTACGTGGACTAGCACCAGGTTTCTTCTCAGAACTGCACAATTTCAGGATTGATTAGATCCATGCTGGGGACCTTTAAAAACTACTAAAAGACCTCACCGGAGATTCCCTAAAGCTATGACTCATAGTAACTTACCTCATCATCCATGTCCTCTTCAGGTGACGGTTCTTCCTTGGGGTCAGAGTTCACGTTGGGGTCGCAAGTCAGAGTTCTCCCATTACAGTCGCCATACTCTGCTATTATGGAAGGTAGGAGAGTAGACGCCTGCAGCAGCTCCAAGGACCCTGGCCGTAATCTGTTGTTTCCCCCAGCCTCCCCCTTGTCTTCGCCGCCGTATTCCTCCTCTCCTCCCTCCCCGGACAGCAGGCTCTCCCTCTCTCCGCTGGTGTCTCGCCTTTTGAGGCTCGGCGCTCTTCCCAGGCTGTTCCAGCTGGAGCGGCGGCTTCCCCATGAGCTGCCGGACCCACGGGGAGGAAGAGGGGAGCGTCGGCCAGGACTTGAGAGGCTCTGGAGAAACAGGAGTAGGGTTGAGCATAGTGTGTGGTGATGACAATGTGTGTATCAATGCCAGAGTTAGAGTACTTTCTAAATGGCTACCTGGCTATTTTTTTTTTTTTTTTTTGGGGGGGGGCTCAAAAGTTTTTGATGGTATTATGTGAAGATATTTTCAGCTTAACTGTGAATTTTATAGAAAGTTTCAAAATTTTCAGTTTATTCTGCAGGAAAGTGGTATCAGTCTCTTAAAATCAATGACAAAGACCTTCTCTCTTGACATGATTTACCATATGACTCCACATTGTCCAGTAAGAAAGTAATTGTAGACAAGGCATAGAAAAGAATTTCTAGGAAATATAACATCAATAAATAAAAGCAATTCACTACTCATGTAAAAATATGACTCTTCCAAACAAGGGAATCGATATCCATCATGGTAGCAGATCTGGGTGATTCCCTTGGAACCAACAGATTAAAACATTTAAATGGAAAAGGATGTTATTCCTATACTTCTGATTCCTGAAGTAGAGGAACAAAGCTCCATCTAGGGCTGGATCCGCTAGGGAGCAGCAACTGAATTTAGGGGTCACCGTGATACTATTCCTCTAGGGAACTGGGATGTCACACATATTAAACTGTGTATATTACACAATTCTCTTTGCATACGAGTCGACAGATAAAAAGGTTTATGGTCAATTTTTTTTTCCATTGAGGCTCTGATAAAACTCACCACAGAACGCTGTTCATAAGATAAGGGGTCCATTGAGGTGGAGCTTCCACGACGAGAATCTGCGTGGCCAGTCCCCCCCTCAGAAAACCCCAGTCCCGCCTCTCCATATTGAGGCACTCCCTCTCTGTACATGAGCTCCTCTCCAAGGATGGACTCGGGTCCCAGAGAGCTCTTAGGAGTGGGCATTGGTGTCGCTGCCGTTCGCATGATTATAGGAGGAGCCATTGAGCCACAAGGGTCAATGTGACCGTTGGCTGTCATCATCAGAGAGTACATCTTTAGCTCTTTGTAGGAGAAGAAGGGATAAAGTCATTATCATCATCTTTTATAAATGTGGTTGTTCAAGTGTACAGTTTGTTTCTAGTCATGATACAATTAAAAAAAAACCCAGCACATTATGAAATAAATTGAACTTATCATCTGTCATGGAACCTACCGGTGTCTCTGAGCCGCTCTACCTTCTCGTCCTCCTCAAAGTTGTCCGATTTCTTCTCATCATCTGACTCCGACCGATTAGCATCACCCTAAAAGACACACACATACATTCATGCAAATAAGCATTTTTTCCCCCCCTGTATTTCTTTCTCATTTTCTTTTGAGTTAACAATCATGGAGAAGATTACAGGTGGTGATTTTTAATCAAGGCACAGGAGAGCAAGCACACTGACGCACCCTGCATTCATTGCTCAAAGGAGATTTTCATGGATGAAGGCGCACTGTGCACCTGGGGTACACATGATAACAGGACTGGATGAGGATGAATTGATTATCTGAAATTATCAGTTGGTGTTTTAGGGACTGGTAATAATCTTCATCCTGTCCCCGTTTTTAAAAGCAGCAGTGCCTTTACATGATTTGCTAAGAGTCCAGACTTGCAGTCCTCAGATGGTTCCATGGGAGTTAATTAATAGCAAGTGAAAGTCCTCATACAGCATGAATACACATGAATGAATAATACTGTTGAGAATTAGACAATAATCTTTGCTCTGCTGGAATTAGAGCTAAAATCATAATAAATCTAGCTTTCAGTGCAATTACATGCGTATAATGGTTGATGAATGTAAAACTAAAGAGATTGTTTCATCAACTTATGTAAAGAGTAAAGAACTGAAAATGGGTGCAACATATGCAGTGTTGACAAGATCCAAGTAGTAGATGCATAAAACGACATCAATCATGTGAAACAGAACTGCACTGTGCCATTGGATTGCCACTGATACTTCATCTACAGATACATCAGAAACAGAAACGGTTCTTTGTGTGGTACAATCACACAAATCTAGAGCTCTACATCTTAAAATAAACCTTGTGTCTATTTTATTCTTTGCTTTCAGAGTTTTAAAGTTGTGTATTGAAAAATAAGGACTAGTATGAAATAAATCAGAAGACACTGAACAAAATATTGTATGCAAAAATCAACACATGTGTTCTCACCTCGGCCTGGAAGCCCTCAACCAAGATGGCCACTAGTAAATTGAAGAGCACATAGTTGCCAAATGTCATGAGAGCAACAAAGTAGAGAGCTGCCCACGGAGAGGTAGAGGCCATGCCATTATACAGCACCACATTCCAGTCCTCCTGGGTAAGAATCTATAGATTAAATGAAACACAATGACACAGACAAAGATTAGGCATAATAAGAAGGGAGTGTGGGGGGGGGGTATGGGAAGAAAAAAGGCAAGGACATAGGGAATGTGAGGCTCGGAGTTGTATAACAGTCATAACAGTCATAAGAAGGAGAATAAGGGTCCACAGATGCAACGAGGGGAGAGGGAGAGAAAGGAACACAGGTGGAAAGGTAATGAAAGATATGAGCAATATTAGCCTTTACAGTGCATGTGGGTTGTTTATAAAACCCGGTCCTGAGATACTTTCGTTGCCATCAAGCCACAATGCATCAACTTTATACACATGGTTCACTATAAACTGACATGCAATATGTATATGGGTGTGTGCATGTGTGTGTGTGTGTGTTTGCATGTGTTTGTGTTTAAATCAATGTGAGTGATGAAAGCATTTAGAACTAGGACGGTGTACATGAAGCAGCATGAAAGCTCACTTTGTCTCTGCCCACTCATGTAATGCTGCTGCAGGAAGGCAAATCACTGTGCCGTCTGTGTGAATGTGTGTATGCCCTTATGCATGTGCGCATAGATTTGTGTGCACTTTAGCTACTCCCCAAAAAAGCTACAGTAAGTAGCTACATTGAGCAGTGTTACTCCTTCACAAGACAGTCAGTTCTGGATACAATGCTTCTTCAGCATCTGTCTTGTAAAAACACACCAAAGTGAGACGGCCCGCTGCATTCTGTGTTCTACTTTTCCGCTGACACATCCAGTATAGAGAAGAGAACAACCCAACTGGAGCGACTGAACAATATCCACGCACAGCGAGAGCGAAAAATAGAAATAACAGTGAAAGAGAGATGGTATGTGTGCATAGGCAGAATTTCTCATTTCATAGCATTTGACTAATGAGCAGAACTTGGCAGTCAAGGTTGGCAGGAACACACACAAACAAAAATACAAACAAATAACCACACTCAGGGCTAAATGTGAGATTTTGATTTGGGAATAGCAATGTAGCACAAATGGTCTATGTTGGGATATAAAAAAAAGTATTGGTGCACAACACTGCCCAGTGTTTTTCTTGCAATAGTTTTTCTGACTCAATTTTGTCTTAATAAGAAACAGCAAGGAGCATGTTTGGGTTCTCATTTTGAAGGAAGGCTGGTTTCATATCTGTCTCACTGCAGAAAAGCTTTTCAGCTGATGTATGGAAGAAAGACGTTTAACTGCACAGGATTATGAACTGCAACTCTCGTTGCAGTGTAGGGGCAGCTCACTGGCTTTAATATTCTTGAAAACAACACATTTTCTGTGACTGTAGTGTCAAACTTGACTTATTGCAAAAGATCTGCCAACTATTAAATAAAATACTCATCATGATCAATACGAATACACAAGGCAGTTGAACTCCAAACAGACAACCCAAGAATATTAAACAATTTATATATACATGACATAACTTGTATCACATATTGATACATGATGAAAACTAAATAAAATTTTCCATTAAAGACAAAGTTTGACATTTTGGGGTTAAATACTTTGCTTTCATTTCAAGAGTCAGATGAGAGGATCGATACCACTTTCACCTTGTCATCACTGTGAGGTAACTTCTGGTTTTTAGGCTATTTCATAAAATGTTAAATATTAAAGTTACAAGGAGCTGGTAGGATGATTTTGCTACCTTAGGACAGAACCATCCTTTATTAGCCCAAAAGTCAGACTATTTCTTGAAGTATGTATAAGTCCAGTTTATACAAATTAGTGGGACCAAGAAAAAAAAGAGAGCTGTTTATATAAAATAAAAATAGCCAGCAAACACTAAAACACAGCAGCATTTTACTTGGAAACTAAATGGGAATACAGGAACAATCTCTAAATTATGGAGGCAAGATCTTACCTGGAATACAGTGACGATTGCCCAGAGTAACGAGTCAAAGTTCTTGCGGTCAGGGATTGTGTCTCCATTCTCCATTTGGAGACTGAATTTACAACCAAAGAGATGCATTCCCAATATACTGCAAAGAGATATGAAAATTCAGAAATTATTATTTAAATGTATTCATTTTGTGGGTGATAATGACGATAAGACATTGTTTACATTGGCTGTGCCAGAGGTGTCTGAAGATAGATGGGCTGGGAATGTTACACGTGTTGTATGCGCAAACCTGAAAGTGAAGATGAAAAGCATCAGCAGCATGCAGAAGGTGGCCACATTGTCCATGGTCTTCATCAGCACTACCAGCTGACGCCTCAGGGCGGGCAGGAAGCGAACCAGCTTCAGAACGCGCAGCAGACGAAACGTTCGCAGGACTGACAGCCCACCGTCTGCCTGGCCAATTATTTCCCACACGCTGGGACCCACAAACAACCACATTAGTCTTAAAATGCTATTGGACAACTTATAAGTTGGAGTTTGCCATTTGGTCATGGATCCATGTATTAGCCATGTATGTGTTACTAAAAATATAGAGTTAACATGGCCTGTTCCTAAATCCTCTTTTTTCAGACATTTTCAGCTTGCATTTTTTTTTCACATGCATTATTGCTGTCTGCCAATGTGATCATACTGCAGGTGGAAAACAGAGGCAAGCAGTAGTTTATTCTGTATTCAGTCAAAATCAATGTAATATTCTATTACATTACTAGAATTAAATATATATTTTCATACTACAATTTGTAACCCATATTTTGTTTTGAAGAGGCTCTCACTGATAGTAAGTTAATAGTGTTTATAAAGTAATTCCCCCTCAGTAAGAAAAGTATCACAATCACAGATTCCAAGATCCTATGGTCTGGTATGAGCTCAATGAAACTAAATGACAGCCGGATAGTAAACCTCGACTGTGGTAAGGATCAAGAATCTGCTGTGGCAGCAAGCAAAGCTGCTCCTGTGTGATCCATAATGACTGTGTCAGTCTCAGCTATTGTAAAGATGGATGCTGCAGCGGTGAACCTGACACTCGAAACTTGATGACAGACAAGCTGGGGAAGAAATAAGAACAGGGGGTGGCTCTAAATCGAAGCTTAGCCGTCTGTATTTTGTGAAATTGACACTGAGCCGCCTTGTGGTTATGGTGTCAATTCTTTCTGATTCCGCCCACACTTATAATGATGTTTAACTGGAGAAATATTGGCTCTATAAGTATGTGCATAGACTTCTCGTATGCAAATACACATTCAAAAATAAGTATGGGTGGATTAACGTTACCTGATGATAACGATGATGCTATCGAATATGTTGTACGGGTTCCTGATGTATCCAAACAAGCCAAAAGCCAGCAGCATGAAGCCCATCTCCAAGACAAACATGCTGGTGAAGACTATGTTACTGATCTCTAGCACGTCAGTCAGTTCCTCGGGCTGGAGAAAGAGAGGGCGAGAGAAAGAAGAGAGGAAGAGGAACAAAAGAGATGAAAAGTAAGACAGAAAGAAAGAAAGAAAGAAAGATGAAGAGAAAGAAAGAAAGAAAGGAAGGAAGAAAAAGAAAGAAAGGAAGAAAGAAAGAAAGAAAGGAAAACATACAAAAACAAAGAGAGAGTTAGTCAGTTAGTATTGCCACCTTTTTATTGTAGAACTGTAAAACCCTGTTGGTCTTTGAGCCCTGAGCTGAGACATTATCAGTCAAGTTTATAGCTGCAGTCAGGGGAAATCAATCAAATGGGACCAGCAGCACCCGTCTATCACTGCCGATCCACTTCACTTACCTCACAGTACAGTCACTGATCCAGCAAAGGCTTAACTGAGGACCCCCCCCCCCCCCCCGCCCCAATAAAGCGTTGAATCAGGTAAAACGTAGCTCTCTCCTCCTCTGGTAAATGCATCATGGGGCCGCGAAAAACATAACATGGGAGCATATTCATCTGTATGTGGACTTTCTACCATTAGCTGAACTCTCATATCATCCTTCCACACTAACACTAACTGCTCTCAAAAGCATCCCTCTAAGATGTTCTTAACTTATATTACATTCATATCCCATTTCCCTTTCGTATACCTTTGGTCTAAAATCTCAGATGATCCCTAGATGACCGGATCCTTCTAAACCATACATTCTTAAACTCTGTATTTTGCCCCACAGTTTACAAAAACTTTAGCCTCAGCTCCATAATTTTATTCTCATGTCGCGCGAGGCAGACTCATTAAAAGTAATTCTGATTCTTTTCATGTGGAGGATCAACAAAGATTAGCCCTAAAGCCCATTTTATATCCTGGTCCATGGGGTACAGAAGCACGCAGACCATATTCAGGACTAATAAACACACTGGCATGATTAATGTATAAAATCACAGATATCCTGCTACTACCACAGGTAACAGTTCATTTTGGGTTATTTTGCTTTCTCAGCATCCTGCAGATACATCCAGTATTGCCCTTGTTTGTACTGTTGGTAGGAAATTATATAATATGTTAAATATGTCTGATGCAGCTTAAATCAGTGATCAAGTCTGTACCATCTCTTTTTCTAATGTCCTCTGAAAATGTAATCGTCCGTATGCAGGGACTATGATTTCATATAATATTTATGATTCCTTTATTTTTTGTCTGCTCAAGTACGACGGAGGATCATGGTAATGATCACAGATAGAGGGCGCCATACTACACAGTACTCCTCACTCACCTCACTCCACCCCGAACACACACACAGACATATACACTCAGAGACTCCTGTGAGGAGCCACAGATCTATTACAGCCACCTTTGATGAATAGTAGGGGCGAGTGTTTCCTATTGAACAGATCAGTGGTGAAAAGTAACTAAGTATATGTTGTGCAGTACTTAAGTACATTTTTGTGGTACCTTATGCTTAACCTTATAGTTAAAAGTTGCCTCGAATACACTTTTCTGCAAATTCTATACTTTTACTTAGGTAAAATTTTGAATGCAGAAATTTGATCTAGTATCAGTCAAAACGAACTGGGCTGCTGCATGTGGAATACATCTACAGTGCAGTACAGGGTTTTGTATATTAAATCATACCCCATCTCTGTTTTTGTATAGTTACTATTTTCAGCTGATGAGCTTTTGAATTAATTAGGACAGTCTCAAAGCAAATACGCCTGTGCAAAAATAAAACGAGACAGTGAGAAATAATGTCAGGGGATTCAAGTGCAACCTGTCATGCGGTGCAAATAAAACCATACCTGACAAAAAAAGAGAAAAAGAAAGAGCTGGACGGACAATATAGAGACTAGCTGTTTGCTGTCCTAGCTTTTCAAACTGCATTTCACTGGCTAGCAAGGAAGCACATACAAACTTTAAAGCACTTCAACAAAGCTTTAAAAGAGCTCTCAGCAAGCTCTTCTATGTTTAGCACACGCAATGCTGGACTCAATGTCATAATCTAACAGTGGACTAGAGGCCTTTTGTTCCCTCATTGTCCTCACATCAGAGAGAGCATGTCAGTTTTTATGCCTCATAGTATGACAAATTTATCTTTACTTATTTCTATACAGTATGGCTGACATGGTAGGTTATAACAATATAAAATAGAATACAGTGATAGCTGAAAGGCACAAACCTAAGAGCTGAAGGTCTGAAGTGCTAAAAACTCAAGCAGCCGGCATGAACTGAACTTGAATTCTGGTTCCGGTTGTGGCTAACGCACAAGAAAGTTGGGACGAAGCAGGAACTACATTAACGAACATTACAGAAGCAGCTTCTATTCAAGTCTCGGGGCCAGAGTGGAAAAATGTTTGTGGGCAAAGATGAAAAGAAAAGCTCTTCCCTACATTAATAAATCTCATCAAAATGTTCTTGACTTGCCAACTCATCCCATTTATAGAAGGAGATCGCCATGAACATCGGCAACTGAGTGGTTTCAAAATATTTAGAAGCTCTTTATCATACGGTCAACATACTTTAAGTCATCTACCACGGTCTCAAAAGAACACAGTGCTTTAGCCTTGGCATTCCACTGCCATCTGGGACCAAGTGATCAATCAGATTCAAATACTCTATCTCTGCCCTCAACAAAGACAGAGAACGGCACAGTCACACACTCATACTGAGGTATTATGGTACACATTTACCGTCTGATATTCACTCTTAAACCTATCAGAAGTCAAGCAAATAAATTGAAAGCTGCTCTTTAATCCGAAGCCTGTTCATCAAGCTTTAAGAGCGTTTGTGAATGTGAGGTAAGTAAAAACGACACTTGGGCAATTTGTCAACTGTGCATAACGTAAAATTAGAGCAGATCTTACCTGTATTGTGTCTTTCTTTTTGTTTGTGTGTGCTCTTTTAATACATAAACTCTAAGACAAACGTCGTGTTCATTGTGCAGGTAAACTTGTTTCTCACATATAATCTTAAGTATTAAGTCAACGCCAGTTACTGTTACGGTCAGTTGTCATGAGGCGTGCAAAGTCAAAGTCAGTTTAGAATCTGATTCAAGTGGCCAAAAAAATGCCAGAACCAGCAACAATCATCTCCCTCTTTCTCCAAACTTTACACTCTCTACAAAGTTTGCACTATGCCTCCTACATTCATACACCTCTTCATGCACATATACACTCATAGTCTCATAGAGTGTGGCTAGGTGTCACAAAAGGGGGATGATGAGAACAGAGGGGTGGAGGAACTCTTGCATAACACTTCAGTCTGTGTGTGTGTGTGTGTGTGCATGTGTATTGTATGCCCAATAAGGCCATGGCTCTCCCAGTTGCTCCTTATGTTTATATCACAAAGATAGAATAGAAACACACACACACACACACACACACACACACACACACACACACACAGACATACACACACACACACACACACACACACACACACACACACACACACACACACACACACACACACACACACACACATCCCCTGGAGAGGGAATTAGAGGAAAGGGAGGCAAGGAGGGATGTGCATGCACAAGAATATTCTCTGGGTTTTTATCCTTTTGCTTTTCTGGTGGGAAAGGAAAAGGTTTTGTGCATGTGTGTGCATATAAAATACATCTACTTGGGTGTAAAAACTCCGCAAATGGATGTGTCTGTGCAACCACTCACCTTCGTCAGTGTGTGATGGTGGCAGAAGGGGATGGGAAGCAATATTTTTAGGCCAATACTTCCAAGATGTTGGCCACACTGGGTAAAACTAGAAATGTCATCCTGGGGAGTGTGTGACCAGGCCTTGGTGGCTATTTGTGCATAAGAGTGTAAGTGTGTGAGAAAGTGGAAGAGAGTGGCTCCCCCACTCTTCCACTTTCTTCCTTCGGTCCTTCACCCCTGTCCAGCCCGCCTCCTCCCCCACTATACCCTCACTTCTTCATGTAGACTCTCAGATAGCTAAATGCCATTTTGATACACAAATACCATTTCCGACAGCCTTAAAATCTTAGCGTATCTTAACTGTTTAGAGCTTTCATTCATCCTACACAGCACTCTTACCTGCTCATGGTACTCTATCCCCATGCTGAGGGTATTGACAAGGATAGCGATCATGATCCCCCGGTTGAAGTATTTACTTTCCACAATCCTCTTTAGTTTTTCCCTGAAGTCTGTCCAGGCCTGAACGGCTCCGTTTTTGTACTCCACGACGCGCCGCTGCCTGCGCCGACCTCTTCCACCTCTCAATTCTCCCCCCTGAATGATGTCATTTAAATTGAGGGAACAAAAGCAAAAATTAGCATTTATTGTTCTGTCAATTTTGTATACAATAACAATTTTATTTAGCGGCTTCTGTTGCTTTAAGAAAATATAGAAAATAATCCTTAAAACAACAATTTCTTATTTTAACTCAGCATTTATCTGCTCTGTTTGTTTTCATACACAGTCACTAAACGTACATGCTACATCTAAATAACTTAATAAATTGTCATTTTTTTTATCCCCGGTAGAAACAGATCAGCCCTCCCACAACCTATATCATCACCGTTTACCATCATCATTAGAGCACCGCCATCCATTCTGACCTGGAGGAAGTCGTGCAGCCCGTCTGCCTCTCCTCTGCCCCCATCCAGGTCTCCCAGTTCCAGCTCTAAGGTCTCCAGGCTACGGGCACACAGAGGGCAGCTGAGCAGCTCCAGAAGCAGGGGGCTGGGCACCAAGCCTGCTAGCTGGTACAGCAGCCTCTGGCGACCTGAAGGGGGAATCGGGTGTGGATGGTCAGACACTGCAAAGGGACTGTTCCTTGCCCTCCTCCTATGCTGTCGTTGTGTGGTTCGACTTTATTGAGCAGGACATACGTGTCCGGGGTTCGTTTTTAAATCAGTCTTTCATTTGTTGCACAGTTTTGTCATTGTCAGGGACTGTGTGTAAATCTAGCTTTGTGATGAGAGAAGAGTTTATGTTCCAGGCCAACGGTGCACAGTTTAAATTACAGTTTTTGGGGAGCAATGGTTTCATATCTATGTAGCTGTTATACTAATATCTGGAAATTTGATATAATTTTTACAAATAATATCATCTTAAATATACCTAATGTACGTATATAAGGTACAGCCACATATAGTGATAAACTGACATATGTCGCTTATATAATATGCTATATCCTGATTAAAATGGTAATCCGCTTCATTGCTGCTGTATTGTCAACGCACTAAGCCTTCTTAAAATGATGTTGTACTTGCACAGTTACTACAAAAGAACACTGTCCTTTATTGTACTGTCATTGATTGATGTTTGATTCTAACAATGTTTGTAGGAAAACATAAACTGTCAAACCATCAAATCTCATTTAACCAAAAAACCATCTAGAGAAGATGACACACTTTTTTCAGCCCTGAGCAGTGCCGGAAGTTGTTTATTTTTTTACTGTGGCTGCATGGAGCCCTGATAACCTCCACCTGTGATTGCATGATAACTGAAGGTGATTTGTCTCTCATTTGGACTATGTTGGCTTTGATGGTTTCTTTCACTTGTGTCAAAGAAAAGACAGATTGTAAAAGTGCTATATTTGAAAGAGCGCAATAGAATAAGAGAGCAAGAGAAATACAAAGACAGTGAGACATTATTGTACAACGATAACACTGGGACACTATAACACGAGTGATATTTTACACGTAGTACTGAAGGGATGTCCTATCTCAGTAGAGAGCTGAAACAAGTTTCCACAGTTAGTACTGAGAGCTCGCCCACACCACGAGATCCTGGCTGACTCCTCTCAGCCTCTGCTCTCTGACTACATCCTCTTAAAATCAGTATGGAGGAACTGCAAAGCACAGCTGAAAACCGACAGAAGCGAAGCAGGACTTCTGGAAACATCAGCTCTTCAAAAGAAGCTTCAAAGAGCGCATCATGTTGTTTCCAACACTGTAATACCTCTAATACCTCAATCGTTGAAAAAAAAGGGTTGTGACAGTTGTCCTATATACACTGCTGCAAATATTTCCTTCTATTTAGAAAGGGATTTTGAATCCGGCTTTTGATGGATTGGGTGCATTCTTACTAAATCTTTTAACGCAGAAATACTTGTTTGGCAATGAGTTATTTCAAAATTCATTCCTTCCCCAGATTAAATTATATTATATTAGGTTATATTAGATCACATTTATCTACAATTAGATTTGAGATCCTCAAACTTGAAAAAACATGCACAAGAATACAGATGATCTTACAGTCTAAAGGGGCTGCTGATGATTCAAACTCTAATCCCATTACAAGTTTTAGCTGAGACTGAGTTATCTGAAAAAGCTGAAAACAAACATTTAGATACTAGAGGTCGAGAAATCTCTGACAGCGAGTGGAGACAACATTCCAACATTTAGATCTTTGCTTTTAGCAGCAAATCATTAATTCACTGTCAATTTAAGGCGATTTAAACTATGTGATCCTCATTACTAGTGGATGTGATGGTCCGTAGAAGTATTACACTCACTCGCCGACTGATTCATATTGAATGTGTGCAGATCAGAGATGCATCGGCTGTTTTAACTCGCTTAACGTACTAGTGGTGTTTTTAAGGCTTTTTTTTCTCTTCCTCATCACTGACTTTTCACACATCAGACGGTAACTCTTCACTCCAGGAAGGAACCATTTCATGTGCACTTAATTATGTTTGGAGTCTCGGCAGTTAGCTGTGTCTGAAAGTATGTGTGAGTGTTTATATGGCATGAGATTTTAAGAAGCGAACCGAACTATGTTAAGTCTACGATAGGTAACAGTTTCCATCTATAATAATACAAAGAGGATAAATGAAGAAACAGCTGATTCTCTTTTAATGTATATAAGGCAGCACTATTCTGTCAAGTTGTCATTATTTGCTACTGATTCTGTCTTTAGCAAGGATGAGAAAGGCTTGTAATCCGCAATTAAATCTATCATACTCCTGCTCCCCACACAGGATGTTGATTCCCTCAGACCTCCCCTTTCATCCACCTCTCTGCACTAATGACCATAACGTTAGAGACATGGATTTCCTGTCAGGACTCTCTAAGTGCTGCTTGAGACACACACACACACACACACACACACACACACACACACACACACACAAACCCATAGCGCACACACATACCACAAGTAGCCATAGGCCACCTTTGGTCAAACTGAAGAAGAGGGTATAGGGTACTTGGTAAAAGAAAGAGCAAGATGTGAAGATGAAAACAGGAGATGAAAGGGAGTGTAACAGGAAAAATGAAATGAAGCCCAAGGGAACTATAAAGCATCTAGTTTACTCAAGCTGACTCAGGCTTAACTTGGGAGCCTGAATTAATTTCTGGTCAGGAAAATAAAATGACGGTGATCAGTAAACCCATATTTCAGACTGTCAGTATCAGGTTTTTCTAGCCAATGTTTGAAATTACAAAAGTGTATTGTACGTATCTGTTTACAGAGTGTGTGTCCTCTTACTGTGCTGTCCCATGAGCTGGTAGAGCTTGTTCAGTGTCTCTGTGTGTTCATTTGCTGGGTGGTTCGGTGGATGCCGCTCTGGACTGGGCCTGCACTGCTGCGAGTGAGGCGGTGGCGTCTTACTGCTGTAGCTGCACACAAAGGACGGCAAAATGGTTGGATAGTTCATCCCCCCATTCAGCCGCCCGAGCAATGCCCCCATGCCTTGATTGACAACGGACGGGTTGCCACCGCCGCCACCGCCAACGTCGTTTCCATTTGTTCCTCTCCGGACAGGAAGCGACTTCATCTCCAGCTCCTCTCCTCCTCCAGTGCCTCCCTCTCCGTCTACTTGCTCAGAGGTTCCCACACTGGCTGTGTGTTGCCCCCCATTGCTGAGGCGGCAGTGCTGGTGCTGATGATGCTGCAGAAGGTTATGGATTGGCCTCAGCCACAATGCACTATTTGGGCCTGAGCCTCCGCAGCCCCTGCTGGAACCGTGGCTATGTCCATTACCCCCGCCGTTACTGCCTCCACCACTGCCATTAGGATTCACCTTTTTACGCCGTTTACTGTTCAAAAGACAAGAGACATGAACATGGATAGGTATTACTTCCAGGTGTGCATTTCTATAGGGATGTGGTTTTTAGCAGATTTGGGGGCCATGGACAATATAATTCTGTGAGATACACAATTACAATAGCCCTCTAAATTAAACGGTCATAACAAAACAGTTGCAACAAATGACTGATGAACTGTTGCAAACAGACACAAGAGGACCAGCAAAGACTGAACTGCTGGGCAAAACCATGATTAAGGTAATTTTCCTGGGGAAAATGTGTGATTATACTTTTAATAAAGGGAAGTCTCTCCTGATATTTTGCATGCATGAAATGGGTCTAGTTGGTAACATCCACAGCAGCAGAGATACAGAGATAGAAAGATCGTCTGACTGTTTTTTTAACTGGCCCCTTCTAAAATATATTTCTGGATTATTTCTGAGAGATCCACTGGATGGTTAGTGAAGAACTGTATGAAGTGAATTCAAATAAACATAACATTTACTGCTGATGTTTTAGACAACTGAAAGCTTTTCCCTATAAGTTACATCAAAGCCTTTTGGAAAAATGCTAACTTAATAATATGTCACTTATATTTCACTGTATATTCGAGAAAATTAAAAAAAATAAAAAAAAAAAACAGCAAAAAACAAATTTCCCACATCACAACAGAAACATTATAAGTGCATAAGTCTGGTCGGATTTTAATGTTCCGATTGTATAATGAAGTTCATAGTTAACCTGTGCCATCCGGAGTATATCCTCTGCAGCCTGCGTGTTAACTTGCGATAAAGGTGGCTGATGTAACGTAGCATCTCTTCATAGCACGAGCCTGGTTCGCTATAACTGGCGAGCGTGGAGTCGTTGGACATGTAGCGGGCGCGCTGCTCCCTCATCAGAGCGTTCTCCCTTTGCTTTGTCTCAGAGAACTGGGTGGCGATGACCACGAGGCACAAGTTGATCATGAAGAAAGAGCCCACCTGGTTGGGGAGGTAAAGAACAGCTGAAGTGGTAAAGCTTCCGCAGAGCAGCTTAGTAATGATATATGAGCAGTTTTGTTAACGCTCATCCTATTGAGCTACTCTATATGATTGTTGTTATAGCAGCAGGAAATATTTCACCTCGCTTGTAAAATAGAAAATCAACAGTGGAGAATACATCCCTCTTCAAGGTATTAAAAGTGTAATTATACACTGTGTCAACAAGAAGTATTATGATGGCTCATTTATTATTAAGATGCAGCCTGTTTGGTTGCATCTTAATGCCAAGATCCCAGAATCTTTATCATTACTTAGAAATTATTAAATCTAAATTATCCTCTGATGAGGTGGCTTTAAGTTAGAAGTATTTATCAAGTCTACAGTATAATGAAACTTCTATTTAACATTTCAGTACTGTGCGATATTGAAAAAGTGACAGGAAATTAGATAAGCACTCTCTCCAACTTTTTGAAAAATTATTTCCTCTGGCATTGCCGTTAACCTTAATTTCTGTCTCACTCCCTTTCTATATAAATCACTTTCTTTTTTATTTTAGCCACTTCTCTCTGTCACCCCTTCTTCTCTTTCCCCCATTTTTTCTCCATCTCGCTGTCTGATTACATAACAACCATTTTTACATCTAACGAAAGTCGGGCAGGGAGCTCATACAGCATGGTAAAACATAGCCCAAGCTGGGATCTTTGAAAACCCATCAACAGCAATTGGAATAGTGAAAATATACATGATAAGAAATCTATGAGGTTCAATAAAAACAATAGTTCTTTTCCAAGCAGATTTGTGGTTATTCTAGGTTTTCCAAGGTGTAATTAAACACAAATGCACACAATATCCTTCCGGTGCAACATCTTATATGAGTAATTGTTGAGCATTCAAATGACAATACTAAACAGTGCACGGACCTGTATAAAGAGGAGCAAGAATAAAAATATGTATTTCATGCGGTGCTGAGTTCAGAGTGATCTTTTAATAAAATCTGTCTGGTTTTAATCAAGCGGGTTATTATGTAATTTGTCTTTCAATATCAAAATCACCCCAAGTCCAACATTGTCTTATAGTAAACAGGTGAGAGGTAAATTTAAGTATAATTCCATACAGCCCATAACTTCACATTATGCACAAACTTTCCCCTCGTATTTCCTAAGTAAAACTGGAATCTAAAGTTGGCTGTCATCCACCCAAAAAAACACACTGTTTTAGAAAACTAGAGCAGGTCAGAACTACGGTGGAAAACTGAGCTTTACTAGGCTTGGGCTCATTATATGCTTGAGTAGTTTTTGCTTGGGCCAGGTTCGAATAAGACCCACGGTGGTCCATGTAAATCTGGGACAGATATTTTGAACCCCATAAAAAGTTTAATTTTTTAATTCTTTTTTTCTGCAGTCTTGGAGCTTGCTTTTTTAAGTCCTGTCAATGAATTCAAATATCAGAAAAAGTTCAACTACAAAAAGATAAACACAAGATGGTACTTACAATAATGAGCAGTATAAAATATATAAAATTGTAGAAGGAATGTGCATCCATGACATAGTACATGATATCGACCCATCCCTCTAGTGTGATGACCTGGTGGCAGAGAAAAAAATGACACAGAGAGTTAGAGAGGGAGACACTTGGATTATAACCCCACACCCTCTCATGAACAAAACTGCACACATAGGATATTCAAAGTATACGGATGTGAGACTGAGGACATTTCAAATCTGAAGCTTGTGGTGTCCCTCCAGCCTCTTAAAACTTTGTGTATGCGTGTACTTGTACTTCTGTCTTTGGGAGTGAGGACATTCCGGCCAGTCCCAACGCACCTTAGGGCCGTTTGACGGTTAAGACTTAGTTTTAGGGCTCAGGTTAGAATTAGGTTAAGGTTAGGGTGAGATTTGGGGTTAGGCATTTAGTTGTGCTGGTAAATGTTAGGGTAAAGGCCTAGAGAATACATTGCCTCAATGACTGTCCTCACAAAGATAGAAGTAAGTGTGTTTGTGTGTGTGTGCACGTACCCGCACATAAATTGCATTTGTAGCTACTGTATGGTGTGTTTGTGTATAATTCCTTGCATATGCATGTATGTGTCTGTTGGCAGGTGTGCTTGCTCAGTGTATATGCCCTCATGCTGTTGTTGTGTGTGCTCTTGCAGTTATGCTGTAATGTGTCATGCTGGCTGAGGTGTGAGTGTATTATCAGCTTGGCTGAGCCGAGCCACCGCTTTCAGGTCTCAACATCTCAGCTGCTCATTAGCATTGTGGCTACATGAAAAAAGCTGCGTGAGTCCCCTGGCGCGGGGGCACACACACACACACACACACACACATAAACAAAGGCACATACACATACACATATGCCCACAAACCCAGAGACAACTAATCCGCTCTACTTGCCCCAGATTAAGAAAAGCACCAAGGATTCTCATTTTGTGAGCAAAAATACATCTCTAAAATATAATCGTGCATTGTGCATATTTTCATTGTATGGAACCAGACAAAGTACACAAACGGCCGTCAAAGCAAACATACATTTAATCAACTAAACTAATAATCTGGAAGTTATCATAACGACTGGGCGGCAAAAAAAGGTCGAGCCAAGCCGGTAGGACAATTTTCAGACGGGCGTCACGCGTCATACCTGAACAAACTCTCCCTCAGTCATACAATTTATCATGAATTGCAAAGAAAAGTACATATCTTCTTTATCAAATCAATAAAAAAAATTAACTCTCGAGCAAATGTGACTGTAAGTCTTGATGCATGTGTTAAGCCATTTTATGAGAAGTCAATGATATTTATGTGAAAGGAAAGTGAGAGATTCTCAGTTGACATTGATTATTTAGGAGAGGAGGCAGAGGTGATACCCTGAACAAATTGCTTGCTGACCCCTTGGCGAACCCTCATCACTCTGCTGCTGACCCCCGTTGAGGATAAGGGAAAGCTAGCAAAGCACTCAGCCTTGTAATTTCATGCTAATGACATGCGTGTGGAGCAGAGGAGCAGGTTTACTGGTGAATGACTTGTCCAACACGATGTTCTTGAACTCTAATGGACGGTCTGCCAGAACACGTGTGTGTCTGTGGTCATTAACCAGCAGGCTGAGAGAAGCATGGGCCTAATAACCCTCAGATACTTTTGCTCTTCTAATCACCCCTTATCCCTCCTCTCTACCTCTTCGTGTGCCACTACTTCCTCTTTCTCACTTTTTCTATTTTTGTTTTTATCATTCACTCTAAGCTTTGATTTTCTCCATTAACTGGTTCTTTTTATTGACAGTGTGCATAGCCATAAATCACTCGTTATCACATACAGTATTTACTGACTTCTAGTACAAGTCCTACGGTCAAGATTAAAAAAAAAAAGGGGACCCTCAAACATATAAACAAGTATTGAATAATATGAATACTCAAATGCATCAGTAACCTTAGGGGCCTGTGAGAATGTTTCAAATGCCTGACTAGAAAATGAATCTCATCCATGACTCAAAGGGATAGTTGCCAAACCATCTCAAAAGAAAAACAGAATACAGGACCCTCCACACACACACACACACACACACACACACACACAAAGGCACAGACACTGGAGAGTTTTGAGCACTTACACAGGGATAAGTATGTATGTGTGTGTGGGTGTGTGTGTGTCTGTATGTGTTAAGTATTTGTGCTTTTTTGCTGTAATTTGTAGGTAAGATTCTTTGAGAAAGTCACGCTGTGCAAGTCGAAGCCCATTACACGCAGAGATAGACCTATCAAAGGGTCCTGGAAAGATCTGTCAGAAGGGCTTGAATTCATATCACAACAGCGCATACGGTGTTAGCACAAAGACTGTGATGGGAAAAGAAAAAGCCTGTCACGGTCTCCCAGGGAGCTGGAATCAGTAAGATGTGAAAATGAAAAATACATTTTCACAACCAGTGTGAGGCGAGGAAAGGGCTTTCAGGTCATGATACATGCCCTTCGAAAGCCTGTGGGGAGGTATGTCTGACAGGACGACTTCGAAATTGAACACACCTGGAAAAAAGTTATGTTTATGTTCTTTTTGAATGAGGTCTGATTTTCTACATTCAAACAGGTTATACTGACATGGCAACTACAAAGTTGGGGGAAAAAAGCTTCAGGTTAGCCAAGGTAAGGAATGACGAAAGCTTATGAACAAATGCAGAACTGAAATCCAAATTAAGGTCTTCTACAAAATCTTTCAAACAATGAAAAAAATGAAAACAGGCAGCTCTTCCGTTTTAGCTTCTGCATCTAAAACCGCACTTTTACCCTGCTCACCTGGAATATGGCAATCCAGGCGTAGCCAATATTGTCAAAGTTGACGGCTCCCTTGTGAGGGTTGAACTTCCCGGGACGACACACATTATAGTACTGGTTCCAGTTAACGCAGCCATTAACACTGGCCCCTCCCAGAACAGGGGCTGATCCAATCAGCGGCGAGCTTTGCGGGGGAGCGGCCAGTGAACACTTCACCCCGCCTTCGCTGTAGGCCGGCACACTGTGGCAGCGCAGCATCCCATTCTCGCGGGCGGCCGAGCAGATAAACGGGCTGTCTTCACCCTCCTCCGACATGTAGTAAGAACTTATGGACAAGTTGTACCTTCTGGGAGGAAAAACAATAACACAGATGTCAAACACAAAACTGTGGTGTCGCTATACATTACTATAAATTGCTACTTATGTATGGGTGATTTTCTTTTGTTCTCTTCGTAGCCAAAGCTGCAGCTATCGAGTAGTTGCTTGTGTGGTTTATAATCCCTATAATCAAAACTGTCTCCACCAAGTTGATTCTGCATAAGTACATTTTAATCAGTAAAGGAGACTTTACAGTTAGGCTCAGTCTCATTTCACCCACTACATCTTCATCCCATGCACTTTACCTCTTTTTGTGAATTCATGTGTAGCGTCAGCCAAATCAAAAGGGATTGGGGAGTGGAAGTGCATTAGCAAACCCTCCAACAATGAGTCTGCATGACTGTTTATTTCCTGTTATTTAGCCAAAAACAGAGGATTAGAAAATCTCCCTTCCTACTGAGTCAGATGTTGTTTTGTTCATGCTACATTCTCCCTTCACTTTCTTTTCAGGGCGGAGTTAGAAAAATATAATTAAATGGGTAGGAAGAATAATTAATAAATGGACACCATCCCTTTATCCCTCAATTCACTCACACCGAACATACAGTTTGCTTCAATTAAAAAATAGAAAACACCATCTACTTTATCGCAGTGGCTTAACGTTTTCAGGATATTTTGCACTTACAGGAAAACAGCACACAAGTAAGAAGCTCAGTGAACAAAGCATCTATCAGCATCCATGCTGGGTAATGGCTGTTTCCTCCTTAAGGTAGAGAGCGGTGAATGTGGCCCACAGATTACCTGCTTATTTTTACTCTCCCCCTTAATGTGGAGAGCGCTGGATAACAGAGAGTGTACCTTTACACAGAGTGACATTTGCTCCTCTAGTGCTAGCGGGGAGGGACCGGTTTAGTGGAGGGTCTGACTCTTTGCTAGTGTTCCAGCCGTTCCTTCTATCTTTTTTCCCCCCCAGTGGCTTGTTGCCGTTACGTTGTTTCGTCCCATGGTTGTTTGTCTGAATCCTGCTTACCTGTAGTAGACTTTATGTCTTTTCATCCTACACGGCTAATCTGTGGCTGAACCCTGAATCCATACCTTGCCTCTCCGAATTGATGACGCGTTATCTATTAATACTTAAGCGTGCATTGCCAGTACAGAAAATAGTATTGTTATTCTCCAGGCCCTCGAATGATTCTGGAGATGGATTTTGTTGAAAGACATTCTGCAGCAGCAACAGCAAGATATCACACTATACCGCAGTCAAAAAGGATTATCAGGTGAAATATCTGAGATGCTGGCTACTGAGAAAAAGAAAAATCAAAAGCGACTCTCATTTGAATTAATTGCATGTGATCAAAATCATATAGAAAATGGCAACTTCTTTCGGATTTCTAAAAACTGATTGAAGAAAGAGATAATGCATGAGCTTACATGCATTCATGTGAATTAGTCATATCACATAATCAGGATTCTCATTGTACTGGAGGTTAGACAACCATTTGTTCTTTAAGAGTAAATGCAGCAGCCGTGGATATGAAATAGTACACTGCTGTTCTCTTTCTGCCTTTGTATCTTTCTCTCTTACACATAAAAAGGACTCAGCATTATTAACTCTGGCACAATTTGTACCATTACATCAAAAACAGAATAGTTCAAGGATTTCTAAGTGATATTTCAGGCTTCCAGAGGTTGTGGACCTTGAGGCAGTTCTTTTCTTTTTTTTTCTTATATATTTTCCCTGACCTTGGCTAAATTGATGACTGATCCTTTTTCTGTCAGTTTTAATGTTTGTAAGCCTTTTTGTCCGCCTATGTGTTTGTCTTATTTGGGAGATGGTGAATGTCCCTTGTTTATATTTTCTCTCATTCTATTTCATCACAAGACAAAATTATAATCAATCAGGGTGAATAGCTTTATCTAATATTTTCACGTCATGTGCATTGTCGAAGGAAGTGCAGCTTTTTTCTCCAGCTATCTTCAGGAGGTGTGAACTCAGAATGTCCTGTCTGTCCTGTCTGGGCAACAGGTCTGCCTGTGCCAAACGTTTCTTACTGGTTTCTACCTCGTGTTGACAGAGCTTGTTCCCTGTTAAGATTTTTCTCAGTTCTGAGTAAGTTTCAAAGGTCGGCCATTTTGTATGGTCTGATCTGAGCAAGCTTAAGATTTAAAATTATTTAGGGATTTGATCATTTCATTATTCCACAAAGTTTGAAATGATTATTTCAGTTTTGTAGTTCCCTGTTCTGCTGATAAGCCCTAGCTTGCTGCATTGTTATGTTCAATTATTCTGCAGCTTAACTTAAATTGTTTTTATTTTCCTTTGGGACACAATGTATTTTTCAAATATATTTAATTTGCTTTCTTAGGGTTCAGTTTTTGTACGATGTTCAGGCTTTACCTTTATACTTTACATCATTTTGGAAACCACATCGTCAGCAAAGAGGAGGAATTTTAGTTCATTGTCATATGGCTTCAGAAATGATACATTGAACTGTTCTTATTTACAGGCAAGTTCAATATTACATATATTAAATAACACTGGGCTGAGACTGCATCCTCATCTCATACCACATCTACTTTTTTCCCTCCATCTTCTAACTTTATGTGCGTGAGGCTATACAGTGGTTTATGTAGTGAGGGCTCTGTTTGCGTACTCGGTTTGCGAACTTTCTTCTATTTGCGGGGAAATTAAAAATTGATTGCAACACATAAGTCTCTTGATGGAGTTTGTATATTTCAGTCATCTAAATTTTCTTTATACTCTTGGAAAAAGAACTTGAATCTTATCCTATAATCAGCAAATTGATTCTCCTCAAAAATATGATGCAGTTTCGACTGAGGTCTTGAAGAGGCAGTTTCCTAGGGGCCATCTGTTCTACTTCCATCCCAAAAGGAAATGAGGAAATACAAAAATTACATCACGGGATAGAATTCCTTACGTTTTGATATCCTCTCCCAGGAAGCAGCGGTTGCGCAGAAGTCCCGCCCACAGTTGGACTCCCACAATGCCAAAGATGAAAAAGACAAAGAAGCAGAGGAGCAGGACATTTCCTAACATGGGCAGGGTGTCCAACAGCAGTGTCACCAAGATCCGCATACCTACACAGACACAAAGAATGATGATGTAATCATCGATCGATCTTCTGATGAATACTGCTGTTCAGCTTGCGCAAGCGTATGCACACATTTGAAGCTGACATACATGATAAATACCTGGATTTTGCATGTGATGCAGCAGCAAGTCTTTTACTAGCCCTCTGGCTAGAGCACACCCTGACAACCTCTATTGATCTTGTGAGCCTGAAGCCAACAACTTCCTACCCACAGGATATATAATTACAAGTGATGACTATACTTAAGGTGACAGTTTGACATTATTTCGTCCTCTGGGATTTGAACTTGCAGCTTCCTCGTGGCCAATATTATCTAACCACGTGCGTTCGGCATCCATCTCCAGTTGTCAGATGTGTTTAGCTTCAGCGGAGGCTGGGATCCAGTCCCTGAGGTCCTCACAATGTGTTCTATCCCCTTCACATACATTACAGCCTTGTCACATTGACCACACTACAGTAAATATTATGCTATGGCAGTGGCACAGTATAACTGCTATTTTTGACAGTGTCAGTGATGAGTCTCTAATCAATTTAATCTCCAGAGTTTGTGCCAGAAGCTGAATATTATTGAAGTACATTTCCAGAAAGTCAGAATGAAATCTCTTCAGTTTTGCATACAATTATTTTTATTCATTTTATCATTAATTATTCAGGCATGTTTTTAAACATTGACAGCATACTGTTATTATTCTTGATTGCCTCCTACTTAGAATTGAAAATATATAAATAATTAATGTATAATCTAACAGGCCTGCACGTTTTGCCAAATGTTATTACAATTAATAATTTCAGTTATTCATCTTGATGGAACATTGCCATCTGTTACTTCACTTTCTCCAATTTGCATCCACATTTGCTTAATGCATGTTTTTTTATATATAATTATTGATTTGGAATCACGGAGTGATGAAAATAAAGTCAATACTGAAAACACAATTATTGAGAGCCCCTTCTTGTTTACAAGTATAGAAAGTGTCCTGATGTTGTTACTCCGTGAAGCACAAACTGTCCCTGCTCAGAGGGAATGACTCATCGGTGTTTAATGTCTATCTTTTTATTTGTGTTTATCCATGTGTGCTTACTTGCGCAGTCATAAGCCTCAAAGATTGTATCTAGGACATATTTTCTACATAATGACATAGCAGGAGATCTACTGAGATGAATTTTTGATTTAGTCTTCACAACACATACTGAATAGTGAAATTAAGCAAGAGTCTACTCTCAATCCATCCATCATTCATCAAGTCCATTCATCCTCCCTTAATGACTGACAGTCCACAGTTCAGCTGCAGAACAAGAGCTACACAAGCTTTAATGTGTTTTTTTTTCTTTTCTTTTTTTTATGAGATACAGTATGTGACAGCCAAGCAGGTGAGAGTCAATCCATCAAGACGGAGCACTAATGAGATGTGGTGATAGCCTTGAGGTGAGATGGAAACCAGAAATTCAAAGTATTACTTCTGGTCAGTCAGGCACACGGGACCGAGTTACACCATGTTCATGACATCAGTGAAATGTCCAGTTAAAGTCAAGGTCTGATCACAACATGTCTCATGTTTTATTATTCTTTCCTGTGTTCTTAATGAGATTGGCCACTTTTTACATGCCTGCTCTTTTATATCTGCCAGCTGCTTATTCTCTTTTGTTGTTTTTGTGTTTCTTACAGGACACACTATACCGAGTGGCAAAATGGGAAAGCCTTAAACACATCTTCAAATTTTTTCATCATAATATTAGAGACAAATATTTCTTTGTGCAAGCTTAGGCAGACAGCAATACCATATTGACATACTATATGGACACCCTCTCACGTTCATACTGTGTAATTTGCATGCATTCAACACATGGAAACATACACATGCACACATTGAATAAACATTACACAGATGCTCTACAATTGAGGCATCTGTGCAATGAAATCTGCTCGGAAAAACACAAACATTTCACAGCATGAACATCCCCTACACAGAGTACTAATGGTTTCTCCATACATCATTTTGGTATCTGATTACAGCGATGTGCTGCAGCATTACACTGGATTTCACTGCTTAGAACAATACAAAGGGGGTTAGAAAATTCAAAAAGATTTAAAAGTAGGCCAACATCGCATTTACTCCAGGGTTACAACGCACTCTGTTAATTAAACTAATGCAATCTAATGGGACTCAATCGGCAGACTGGATGAGGTCATGGGCCATCTATCCAGAAAGTCATCATACTGGAATCAGTGAGGTTTCCTTAGGCCTGAATTTCTGAAAAAAAATTATTTATCTCACCTTTACCATATTGCTACAGAATAAAAATATTTATTTTAGCCTATAAGAAGTGATTGGGATAATGCTGTTGAGAAAAGACAAAGAAAGAAGAGTCTACTTCTTTTTTTCTTTGAAATGCTTTGGACACCAGCAGGATTCCAGACTGAAGGCTTAAACTATGGTAAGACCTTGAGATAAAATCTTAAAATAACTTCTTAAATTAGACAACAGAATGATAAAATGTATCTATCTTGCCAAAAAAACTTGTTGGCTGCAGCCCAATGATAAAGTAAATTATCAGATCAAATGTGGTCAAGCTGCGAGAAAGGTGGAATGAAATACCTACAATCCAGCTTCTTGTCCCATTAAAAATAAATTTGACAGTATATATGTAGTGGGACAGCGGGAAGAAAAATGTGTGACTGTGTGTGCACGTTTGCATGCGGTGCAAAAGTCAGTCTGCAGAGGATCTGCAGAACCCCCGTGCATGAAGCAGCCCTGTAAACATGAAATAAACAAAGCGCTGCTCACTGTATCCAAGCTAAGGCACAAAAACACATTTAACAATGCATATTTCCCATCCACTTAGGAAGACGAGCAGACAAGACAGAGTGATAGCAGAATAGCTAGAGACGAACCGAGACGCTAAGTAGGAAGAGAACAAACTTAGCCTGGCTATTAGCCTGGCTGACTTGCTCCCTCAAACACTTGATTGCTTATCACTATTAAGATGAAAAAGAAAACAAGACAAGAGCTGGAATGTAATGGAGACGAGAAGAGAGGAAAAATGAAGGATGCGCGCCGGTCTTAAACATCCCTAGGGTCTTTCTGGTTGTATGTACCTGTGAGTATTTTAGCGTGTGGACTTCAGGGTATGTTTGTTTCTGTGTATATCTCCGATGACCTTGAGTTTCCAGCCCCGAGAAACACCTCTCATTGTCACCTTCATTGCAATTCTCTCCCTCTTTCCTCTCTTCATCTAAGTCCCTGTGTCAGAGCCCTCAGGGAGAAGCTGAAAACTTGTTACCATAATATGTTTCACTTCACCTTGTCCGTGGCTGTAAAGACTCTGACTCAGGGCCGCCGTTAGCTTAGCAATAAGGTTAAGATTAATGTTAAATTTGTTTTGTCCTCACAGAGGTAGAACAGTGAACGTGCGCGTGTGTCCCTGTGTGTGAGACTGTTTGTGATGATAGCTTGAGAGAAACAGACAACCTGCCACGCTTTATGATCGTGTTTGGGTTATCTGCAGTGCCCAAAGCAACCACACACACACATAAACATACACACACACACACACACACACACACACACACACACACACACACACACACGCACACATGCACACAAACACACACACACACACACACAAACACACAGACGCACAGGCAAGCACACGGACGCACACACACGCACATGCACGCACACACAAATACACGCCATCTTGTAGCTCCAGCAAACTGATATCTATACCCCTCATAATACATACTTAGTTAACAGAGTACAAATAATCTATTGTAACAATATTCGTATGGTTTCCCTAAGTTTGTAAGAATAGTTTTTATTTGATGAATTGTGGTTTCTGAACAATAAAATGAGTTAAACCAGCAAAAAAGCCAAACAGGTTGACCTCAGGTTTAAACAGTACAGGTTACAAGAGAAAGAAAGAAATGTCTAAAACCCAGGTTATAAACCTGTTTTTGAGAGGTGTATTCAGTAAAATGGCCACCTCTACTGGCAGCCTGAGTCTGAAAAACAGCTTGGCCGCTCGCCTAATGTATGCTGGTTAATAATATTGTACGTTGTTATGACACTATTGTCTGGTGATCCTCTTCAGCTGTAGATTCATGGCCACTTCTGTCACAGAGCTTTTAGGAAAATGACAGAGTATGTGCAAGTTCTCCCTCAGCACTGGCACGGTACAACCTCTGGAAGTGAGACTAAAGCAAACATCAATTCCTGGATCATCGCTCAACTTACCATAACAGACACCCAAATAAAACATTTTACACATTGGCTTACGTCTACATGGTGCAATGCAAACATCTTGAGTGATAATAGATGGCCAGTATAATTATAAAATTTAGAGAATAAGAGTTGTGGGAACTGACAGTAGTCTTACATTAGAAGCACATAACTCAGTTACTTTTGTGTAGAGTACTGGTAATGGAATATATAAAGTTTACATTAAAACACCCATGTATAATCCCTAGTAAGACAGTAATCAGATATGAAAGACTTTATAAGGTGCAGGAGATGAATATTCAGAGTAAATGAAAAAAATTCTGATAGTGAATCACATTTGGATCTTAATGTGTAAATAGAATGACCACCTGCAAATATTTATTTTTCTATGAATAAACATCCATCTTATTACTCTAGGTAATCCAAGTAAAATTATCTAACATTGATTTTCCAATTAAATATATTAAAAAAAAAGCTTCCGTATCTCTGGTGTTAATCACACACCAACCACTAATCAAATTTAAAATTTAAAAATGTATAAATGTCACGGCTCTGGATCACAAGCAAAAGAGGAGATGATCTCAGCGGGTTTCCGTCTGCTTATCAACAATCAGAGAATGCAGACCAGTAGGCCATCCCTGACAAAAAAAAAAAAAATAGTGCAAAACATGGACTTACTTGGGACTCTGTTGATGGCCCGCAGTGGTCTGAGCACTCGGACGGTACGGATGGCTGACAGACTGGCGTTGTGGCCATCCAGAGAATACTCCATCACCCTGAAGACAGTTTCAGTCAGAGAAAGGCAGGGGGAGATAGTTTTAATTCATGGTCTGTGATTTATATAAACAAAACGGCACAGACACACACACACACACATATATATATATGTGTGTGTGTGTGTGTGTGTGCATGTGTGTGTGTGTGTGTGTAACTAATTGACGACGTTCTGTCATGTCTTAGCTCATTTTCTGTAAGTTCAGTTTCCAACATATCTACAAGCTTCTTTTGCCTGTTTCCATCCTACATGTAAAAACTTCCTGTAAGATACCATTGAAGATAGAATTTACAATGAAAAGTTCATCTGTAGTATTCTAGGCTGCTGAGGCTTGATGTGGCTGCATGCAGCTGACAATGCTTTGTCCTGTGTTGCACCTTTATTTCCCAAGATGGGGGTGAAACAAAAAAGTACACTTACATAACGGACATTTCTATTTTGTTAATGACAGGGCAATTTTAGGACAAATACATGAAAAAAGATACACAAACACAGCCACAGGCACAATCACATGTATCGTTCTCAGACATCTTCATCATGTATCACAGCCATATATTCATATTTACTGCTCAGGCAGGAAGGAGACTGTTTGTATGCATGGGTGTGCATGTGTGTGATTGCGTATTCTTGATGTGTGTGCACGCTGCATTTTTATTTGTATGAGATTGCTTTCATGCTTGTCTGATTGTTTACTTCATGTTCAAGATCAGGAAGACACGAAATTCTTTTTTATTCTAAGCAGACTGCTTTTCCGTCTCCTATCAATCTGACTGCAAATGACAGTGGAGATTGAGCAATTTGTAGGCATGAACCCGCAAAGCATTGTGGGATACCAACCCTGCCATGACAATGACGAAGTCAAGCTGGTTCCACTTGTCACCAAGGTAGCAATTGGAGCCAAAAATTCCCAGGGCCACCATCTTGATGACCATTTCCACAGCAAAGAAAGCAAAGATACAGTCGTCCAGTACCTGGTCCCGCACGACAAAACACAAAAACCCAGCTAGAATTAATGGTAGACAGTCACCACAAAAACAACGAGGAAATTGACTTCTTGCAAACACAAAAAGGTCACATTATTGTCAAGTTTCCTCATCAATAAAGTCTCATTAAAATAACAGTGGAAGTGCCAGCAGAGGCTCTCTGAAAAAGAGTTCTTGTCTCCTTTAGTTAGTTTCATCCCAGCAGGGTTACGTGATTATGGCTGTGTCAAAATTAATTAGACATCCACAGAAGCAAAAAGAACATGTGCATTTGAATGTAATGAGCACATTTCACTGTGCTCTTAATGTCTTACCTGACAGTAAGAGCATATTGAAACAAATGAGATATGTGAGGCAAGGAAAAGAAAAATTAATTAACTTTCAATTAACATTTATTTATTTAACAATTGGACTTAATATTGTTATGCCTTATCCAGTTGCCTCACATCAACCTAAAACGGATGTGAAAGCATCCCCTGGTATAAAGAACAATCACCTTTCATAGTCCTTTACTCATAATTTGTGCACAAATTTTGCATGGCCAGGGCCATGTGGTTGCACAAAACCAGAAATAGAAAACCAATCTATTTAACACTTGGGCATTCATATATTTAGTGTCTGTTACTATCCCCTGAAGCATAACAATGATAAAGTACTAAAAATTAAAATTAAAATAGATTAACGATCTGTTACCAGACAACCTGGCTATGGAAAAAATATGGGAATTCACCTCCATGAGTCGGTTTACTATTTTAAGAAGGATACCTGTAAATGTGAAGCATGTGGAGACATCCTGATAGAGTGTTCTATCGCCCAGTTATACAGGTGAGAGCGTCACACTGACCTGTAGGATGCGGCACCACTCTGACTGGCAGGTGACGTCTTCACAGGGCTGGAACATCCCCAGAGTCACACAGTTGAGCAGGATCACCAGCATGGACACGTGCTCGAACCAGGTGCAGGAGATGGTTAAGGTCAAAAGACATAGGATGTCATTTCAACTCATACACTGTAGCTCTGTTTAGCCCTGTTTAATCCTGAAGAGATTCAATGTCACGAAAACGGAACCACTGAAATATTTAGACCCACTCGAAAATAAACAAGACAACAAAATGTCCTCGGGCTTCTTTTAAACAATCTTCGAGGCTGGGGTCAGTTGGCTTTACTCTGTAGCATCACCTGCTGAGTGCAAACCCAAGGTGCGGTCCAAGCAGGCCTGTTGAGGTGTTGCAGAGTGAGACACACAACAATGCCTGCAGAAGGGCAACCTGCGGTGTCGGAGAGTTGCCACGGGGAACAGGGCGCTCCCCTTTCTGTGACGCTGATCCTCGCACACACATCGATGGTTTGTCAGTGTCGTCCACCTGCCGAGCTAAAGGACGCTCACAGGGGGGTTCCGGCAATGAAAGAAAAATTTGAGCTCCAGTACACAACAGACTATGATATGATACAATAGAATGTCAGATCAAGAGCATATCGTCACGTTTCTTTTGAACCTAAGTTTCCTAGGAAACATATTTGCTTTTGCAGTTCAGTTTACATATAGATTTAATTCCTGTGAGACAGGGTTAAATATGACATGATGCAATATAAAAAAGAAACTAAGATCCACCATAAGAGCAGGCGAGTAAGCAAATTCTGCACCAGCACACTGGAACCGGATAAAGCCTTTTGTGCGAGCCTAATGCACCTAATGGGTCTAATAATGACTCAGTGGGCCTGGATGCTAATGTGATTATAGTCCCTTTCACAATTTCATAAACTTACATTTTATGGGTCCATGTCTACTGTATTTCCTGTTGTTGGGTTTGGCTAATATTGATTAATGACATTAGTAAGTCCTTGAGAAAAGATGTTGGTGTATCAGAACCATGGACGGGGATTTTATAATCCTACATTTTTGTGGTTATTTGTTTACAGATTTAAAAGAGATAACTATGACAGAAAGTATTCGTGCAATTTCATGTGTCTCAATATAAAGTCTCCACTTTCTAGTCACACGGGAAAAAATCATAATTTAGAGGGAATACAAATGTCAGATATCTCCTCTGGCCTGGCTGAAAAAACTTTTTTTTCCTTATCCCTTTTGAATTGAGTCACTGTCTGTATTGGAATTCCTTTGACTCTGTTTAAGTGCAGAGATATGGATGGCACCGTTCCCTCTGTATTCTCCAAAACCCAAGCACTCCTGTCATTTAGTTTTTGGAGATATTGAGAATCTCTGCATGGCCCAACAAAGGGATACTCATCATGAGAACAAACATGTGGCTGCACCGTTGCTGTTAAGAAATTCATAAATCCATCGATGACAACATGTTGCAGCATGATACAAAGGCATAAATCAAACCAACCTATTGAAACACAAGTAAAGTAATAAAATATATATGGACAGGGGTTCTGCAGCTGCCCATACTCATAATGAGAAAAACTAATATACACCAAGTAAAACAAAGAGAGGATGAATGAAAGATAAGAAGAGAGCAAGATGGTAGAGTAGACTAGATGAGGGAAAATGACAAGGAAAACAAGAGCAGGAAATAGCTCTAAATCAAGTCTCCTCAACTAGAAAAAAGCCACTTATGCTGCTGTTTTTCTGCTTTACTTTGGCTCTTGTCCCAGACACACGTGGATACATTCACACACACACACAGCAGTGAGTTGTGGTATTGACATATTCCCAGGGTGAAGCTGTGTTCGAATTCCAAAGGGAGTTTAAGCAGAAAAAAAATTAACGGTAACCATCATTCTACCTCATTCACACAGAGACACATACATCCCAACTAAGCAAACACATACATACGCACAAAAAGGCAGGAATAAAGATATCATTAAAAAAATCACATTAAGTTGCCTTCGCATGCACACACACACACACACAAACACACACACACACACATATTTGGGACTTACTGCTGTGATCAGGGGCCAAAATAGGAGCTTGTATCAGCGAAAAAGTCTGATCTAAACTTTTTTTTCCCTCCACTGGCTGTTAGAGTAAGAAGCAGCTGCGGCCTGCTGCAGCCAAAGCTAAAAGTCTCTCCACCTCGAATTAATCAAGCAGTAACAACTGCAGATTCTCAAGTCTTGCGTGCTTAATATTTTTTATGTTTTTTGTTTGATCAGTTCAAAACAACTGAATCCACTGGGAAACATACATAGAATGCAAAGCCATTTAACCAACATATGTCCCCTTTCCCAAATTCAGCGAAGAAATGTTACCGGATTTAGTTCTAGAGTCAAATTTTTCCAACACATGGTATTTGTAAACCCTTTTCACAAACGAGAGAGCATCACACATTTTAAGAACATCTGCTCTTACTACAGATTTCGATGGGATGTCATAATGTAATGTATCTACATCCAGAAACCATGTAACTTTCCTTCCGGGGATAATTTGCTGCTATTATGATCAGAGATTTGATCTTATAATGGGCACAAAAAAAGTGCAATTTCATGCAAGTACAAATTGAAAATGCAGAACTACATGTCTATAGATGTAATGGATATGAAAGTACATCAGGGTTCCTTGTCCATCTCGATTTAAAAGTAGATTTTCATTTGATTTTGCGGGTATGGACCATAGTAACTATTGACAAGAAATTGCTAAAGAGACAAAATCCAAATGTATGTGTCTCTGCTAATTAAGAAAATTTGTGGACAGTCCTATTAAAATTAAATGGTTAAATATTCCAATCCGTCAACTGTGGTACTTTTACAATTTAGAACAAAAATGTACTATAAAAATAGTCTTTGCTCTGCTCCCTCCAACACATCATTTGTATGCCGGCCCATTTGCAAGTCTGGCACAGGATTTCCTGGGCCCTGGCTGCCACTATTCACCTATGTCAGACCGCTTAGTTAACCAAACCTGACAAATGTGCAATGCGCTCTGAAAAAATGCCACACATCTTTATTCTCCCTCCTGGGGAAAAGGATTTCCTCTATATAATGCGAGGGGTGTTGGAGATATGGATCTGCTGAAATATGAGATATCTAGATCAATTAAAGCATAACTGTTAATAATTTTTTTAACTTAAATGCAGACGATGTCTATCCAGGGCTGTGACAGTCATCTGAACAGAAAAATAACATCTAATCTCACATACTTTGACTAGTTATACATTTATCGTTTGTTTCCCACTATCTGATGTGATGATATTTTGATATTGAGGGAAACTAGGCTGTCTTTTGTATTTCTGGAAAAAAATTAAATATATAAGATAAAAGATTTCTACCAGTAAAACCCCCACTTCTATGATAGGAAGCAGCTGTGTATTTAAGTTAACAGCAGCACCACTACTGTGGGAGGCAAAAGGGTCCTGCTTATCCTCTGGAGACACATTTAAAAAAGTGACAGGGAGAAATAAACCAGGGGCATCTGACTATTGAACATTTTAGAGGGTACAGGATGTAAAACAGGGCAACTGTGGCAGGCAGTGTGAGAAACAGTATGAGTGATATACTGAAAGGGGAGTCCAATTCAGAGGCCACGTTCACACAGGGAGCGCTGAAGCATCAGGGCTGTTGCTTGTGTTGTATGTTTTTAGTCTACAAATGGGTTAAATGTGTATTTAGCCATTACATCAGTGTAAAACGTGTATTGTGGTGCCCCTAGGGGAGTAGCAATAAAGCATTATGTTAAATTACAATGTGTTGTTGCGAGTATTAATACAAAGATACAAACACATCTTCAATTACGATGAAAAATGCCTTGGGCCGGTCTTTCACTATATATGCTTCAAACATACACACAAACACACACACATGCAACGCAAGGTCGATCTTCCCTTCACAGATGAAAGATGCAGTAATCTGCGGCAGAATTAAAATAAGAGATTTGAATATTCAGAGAATTTCTCTCTCTCTCTCTCTCTCGTTGCTCTGTGCCTCCCTGTGCTCTGGTTTCTCTAATTCCTCTTTAATCTCCACAGTCAACACCTCCTGAGCCCCCTTCTGTCTTCAGCTCTCCCACACACACAAACACACATACGAATGTATGCATGCATAGACACAAGCATCGAACAGAAAACAAGCACTGTAAGTCCTAAAAGTCAATCCAGCCTGTTGCTGCAAAGCGAGCTCGCTGTATGCACTGATTAGCAGTAAACAGGAAACAACAACGTTCTTGGAGCTTTTCAAATTTAGTTTGGCTTCTGCCTCACACACGCACACACGCACGCACACGCGAGCACGCACACGCACACACATACACAAGCTGTGTAGAGCTATATGTGCCCTATGAGCTATAAGCTATAAGCAGGCTCAAAGAGAGTGTACAGTGGTTGGATTTCATCCCCTGGCAGTCACAGATCCAGGCCTGGCACACAATGCTCCTGGTCCTGCTTGTTAAGGTCAATTTATGCCTCAGCACTTTGAGCAAATCAAATTAGGTCTGTGTCATGTCACACTAGATGTTAGAGTATTGTGGGTATCCATAAGTTCAGCACTATTACCATTTATAAAATCAGAAGGTCAAAACTAGTCCATATAGTATAGTCGTACCACATGAGGGGCATGTGACACTGTAATAGTACTGTAATAGTACAAGCATAACAAATAGTAACATCTAAATTTAAAAGATGGATTAGATTATAAAATTCTTGGTTAAAGATTCACAAACATGCCATTTGTAAATTTTATGTTAATAATCCAACAGTAATTTAAAAAACAGTACTAGGACGGGGTCAAAACAATATAGTGTCTTGGATAGATTTCTACAGAGGGTTAAAAAAAAAACCAGCAAATGTAACTGGGTGAAATTAATCCAACTATATTGGCAATATTTTGAAACTATATACGTGTCAATTCTGATTTTAACTGTGTACTTACTTTTGACAAGGAGCACTGGTGCTCCTTACTTTAAATTTTAGTTCCAAGAGTCCAAATCTAGAAACGCCATTTAAAATGACACTATTATTAATGCTTTTAAAAAATGCAAACAAAGACATTTTATGGACACAACACAGTTTGGTTCATTTCTTGTAAACAATAAGACATTCATGACAGCAACAGACTAACTTAAATTTGATTAATTTTTCTAAAACTTATTTATTTGTCTACCGGAAGGCTAGAACAGAGAAGCAGATGCAGGAAGCTCCTTCATAAGAGTATCAAAAGAGATGTCAGGTTCCATGTCAGGTTAACATTCCCATGTAACTACAATAATTAAAAATGTCTGAGGCAAAGGAGAGATAAACCACAGTATAGAGGATGGATAGCCTGCTGAAAAGACAGATATGAAGTATCGGTTACATTCATTTGTCACTGTCCAAAGGGTAATGAGTGACTCAGTGTTTATCATTAGGATCTGCTGTGTAAATATATAACAATACAAGCCCCAAATATCACAAAGCATTATGAAGCATTTGTAAGAGCCTGTACATTTGTATCAGTCTGACTTACACCTACAGCAACAGCGATAACATTTACACAGTCACTAAGTGAACATATGCACACTGACAAAGACAGTACTTGAATACTCGGAGTGCAGCATGGTTTGCAGGTTGTGTTTTTCCTTTTTTTTCTGGCTGGACATGAAAGGCACAATAGCTCCAAACCTTTACATGGCATAAAGAGCTTTAGTACCATTGTGCTCACACGCAGACGCGCACACGTACACACACAAACACACACACACACACACACCTATTTAGACACAACCGTCTGCTGGAGCAAGACAACAACAATTCCCCTACACAGCCTCTTAGGCACACATGGGCGCACACAAGCACGAATACACTGAAGAGGTCTCACGGCACACACGCAGTGTCGAGCCCACTCCAGTTGAGCCATCAGGTCGGTGGCAGTTTATACAAGAGGAAGCCGCGGCGAGAGCGGAGGGGAGAAAGCAGGGTTCAGTAAACAGTGAAGGGGGCACTGAAGCACTACAAAGAGAGGTCCAAGTGTCTCCCATCAAAACAGTTCATCCATAGTCGGTGCGATAAAACAAACGAGCTAAAAAAAAAAAAAAAAAAACCCTCAGTTTTGGTTTAACAAATTTAAGATGATGTTTTTGTCCCATTACCTGTTTCCATCCCTTTCTCCCTCCCGCTCTCCCCCATCCTCTCACTGTGTCCATACGTGTTAAAGAGGAGCAACAGTGTTAAGTCTCAGCTCACAAGCAGAACTTATCCCTATCTGCTCCATGGCTTAGCCCTCTTTGTTCTGCCGTAAGCTATACATTTACATTGTCGTGTCTGGTTACAGCTCTCAAACGTCCCTTTGCTTCAGCATGTGCCAAACTTGGGTTTTTTTTTTTTTAGTCTCACCACAGGTTCCCCCATGTTAACGCAAGGATGTTTGATTTTCTCAAAGAAACTTATGAGATGATAATTCTCTGCCATCAATTCGCACTTTTGTATGATTCCTTCAGTTTATTCTTTTGTATTTCAGTAAACCAGGCAGCCAGTCCAACCGGCTTGTTCCCCAGGAAATCTAGCTTTAGAAAACATACTGTCATTTGTCACAGTTTGTGGTCTGGTCACAATTTACAGAGCCCCGTGGTTCCTGCCCGAGGCTTACTGGCTATCGCTCTCCTGTCGTCGGGTGACTTTTCTCAGCCAGGCGGATAATTTTCAACCTATCTGTTTTGATTTGTTTGGCACAATCCACTGGGTTTGGACCTAAAGGAGAGGTAATTAGTGTCCATGTGAGAGGTCCACATCAGTGACCAGTCACAGCACTTAACTCTGCCACGGAGATGGATGGCCTGGGGCAAACAAATCTATGCATCTATACAACACAAAGCTAGAGAAAAGAAAGGATCCGACTCAGAAGTGGTTGTGTAGGTTAATGAGGGCTAACTCTGTTGATAAATTAGATTGAATGGAGCATAAAAATGAAGACAAAGGAGAGGAAAGGGAGAGCTGATGTATTCTGCAACTGCGTTCACATCTTTCATTTGTTCCAACTCTGTGTGAGAAAGCAGAAATGGGTCACACAGTGGGACGTAAACAGATGTTCCAGTGCGGCTTCTCTGTCACTTGTGTGACATAAGCATGTAAAGCTGCTTCTACATTTTTCTGCCAGTAACAGACATTTCTGTTAATATTGACCCTCGGCCTTGTATGTCTACACAGAGATATGCAGTACTTTAATGTATATAGTTTATTTTATTTTCAAATATAAAATTTAATATTGCTGCTGTCATAGGAGTTTTCATTTCAAAATAGTGCAGGAATATTAACCACATCCCTTTGCTGGAAAGAAGGTTAAGACATCCTTTTTTCCACTCTCTATCCCTCTCCTCAACAGCCCTTTCATCCCTCCCTCCTTCTACTTTTCCTTGAATTTCACCTTCACCCCCTCTCTCTCTCTTTTCCTCTGCTGCCGGCTCCATATCTCTACATTATCCACCCTCTATCTCTCCTCTTAGCCTTTCACCTCCCTCTTTTTATCTCAGCATTCCCCTCCATGTACTTTTGTCTTCCATCCTCTTCTGCAATCCATTTCTCTGCAGCCCCGTCCTCATTTTTCATGCTCTGGTCCATCCCTCTTTCATTAGAGGAGAGCAAACTCAATCCCATCAGATGTAATAACCGAATCACATTCTCTAATCCGGTCGATCAGCAGGGCAGCAATGTGAGCGCGTGTAGATATTTGTGTTGCTTATTATGATGAGCATACCAATTTAAGTTGCAGTGTCCTATGTCCTTTCCATATCTGCTTTGCACTTTATTACTTTCCACCATCTGGTATCATAAAACCTGCCTGACAGTATTATATACCCTGTCAATTGCCAAAATACTGCACAGAAGTAGTGGGGAGGGGGTTGGTGAATGGTTGGGTGTATAAAGCACAGGACTTAAACAGCAAAGAATATCTTTCATGCCCTCCTTTTTAGTTTTAAGCTACTGAAACACTTAAAGATAAAGATAAGGAAGGACTGTGTTTTTCGTTAGGAATTAAAAAGTCAACATGTCCTGTCTCCTGCTAAAAATTTGCATTGACCTTTTCAATGTTTATCTAAGACCATGCTCTCCAGGAGATGTGAGCTGCCTAAACTGTCTTAATAAAATTCAGTTTGTAATGTGGCATTAAATCAAGGTGAGTCAATTTTATCTTATATAGCCCCCCTCTACACAATATGTCACACCCTCTATCCTTAATCCCTCAGAGATGTCATGTTTACAGAATAGACAGAAATAAAAAGGGTAAAATTACACTATGAAGAAATAAAATGATAATTAGAGCTGCCAAAATGTATTTTTGCTGCTTTTATTTGTCATGTGTGGCTTAGGAAACTAAATATCTTTGGTTTTTGAACTCTTGTTTCACAAAAACAAGACATCTAAGGATATCGCTCTAGTTTCAGGGTTATTGTGATGGGCATTTTTCAACCATTCCTGGACATTTATAGACCAAGCTATTAGCCGATTAATCAACTAAAAGATCAGCACATTAATAAATAACAAAAATAACTTTAGTTGCAGCCCTGTGACATTGTTAGGTAGGAAGAATCAATGCCTATATAGTATGAAGAATATGAATTTGGAAAACTGTTGAGCAACTTCAAGGTGCTGCCAATTATCCCGTGTTATACGTTCTTACTATGATACGTCACATTATTACATGAAAAATGTATTATATTTTCTTCCCCAGTTTAATTGGTCTTTTCAATATATTTTAATATATTGTATCTTATTTCAGAAGAATCTTTAAAACAATTTCTAATATCTTGATTTTGTGCATAAAATATCCTTATTTGTTAAATTCATTGTGTTCGTTTGCATTTGTAGCGTCTTACATTGTAGCACTTGCAGACTGTACTGAAACTTTCACCGATCTGTTGACGTGGAACTTATTGCTACTTCGACCGGCCAGCAGCTATGAATAGTTCTGCTGGGTTCAGAGCTTCTCCAGCTGCTGGCATCACCATACAGACCACTGCAGGCTGTTTGTCCTCCTTCCTTCATTCCTTCATTCCTCCATTCCCTTATAATGAGCTCTGTTCCCCCTCTGCTGTCCCTTCTTCCTTTTTACCCTCTATCACTCATCTCAAAACTTCATTGTTAATCTCTGCTCCAGCCAAAATCTGCTCTTCCTCCCCATGATGTTTTTCCTACCCTGCCTCTTTTCTCTCATCTCTCTCCTAGTCCTCCATTCTCCACTTCCTCTACGCCTCCTAGTGATCTGTCTCACTCTGTCGATGTGGCAGTGGAGTGCTTCAAATCCAGAATCCAAGCCACGTTTGATTGGGATGATTGTTCATTTATTTCGCCATCTGTCGCAGAAAAAGGCGTGCACATCCACACACACACACAAACACACACACACGCATTCGCTACCTCAAACATAAATAGACTCCCTCCTGCTGTGATCAAAACTTTAAGGTTTTGCCAACAGAATGACTAGTTTCAGAGCCGCATGTGTCTCGTGTGTCTACTGCGTGAGTGTGCTGTGTGTATGTGTATGCATGAACTCCGGGTCGGCTCATCACAGCGAAGTCCCTGACGATGGCCCGATTCAGAAACAGAAACTCATAAATCAGCCTGTCCCTGAACTGGCTCCTCTCTCCCTCGTCTCCTTCTTCACTCTTTCATCTCTCCATCCCTGTACCCCTCCATCCCTCCTCCTCCAACACCCCTGAGAGGAGGCTGAGGCAGCAGTGACGCATTTACACCAGGATTCCCTCCGTCTTTCTGTTACAGCCTCTCTGCTGTATGCTCTTTCATCTCCCACTTATTTCCAAAGCCTTTTTAATCTTCCATGCTGTTGGCAGTTTTTGTTCAAGGAGAAATGTTTACTGGGCAACTTTACATCAATTATCAGCATTGATTATATTACATTCTTTATTGTTCCTCTTTGATGTCTGGTCTAAAGCAGTCAGTAAAAATCTGTATGTGCAATGACAAGGAGCAGACAGTCTTTTTCAATCCAGAGCAACAAAACAGCATCAGTTTAGACAAATGTTTGTTCTCTGCTGCGCTGCAGTGTGCACATCGTGTGCTGGACTCAAACATTCCTGACACACAACACGCCTGAACAAAAGTCGTCCCAAGGTGAGACTGTCTTTCCTATGGCATCCTTCCCATAATGTGCACGTAAAGTGTGTGTAAGTGCAGGTGTGCTTGTGTGTCATGGCATGTCAGGGAGGAAAAAAGGGAGGAGAGAGGGAGATATACAGAGCCCTAAATAGAGCAGCTGCATCTGGTGGGACCTGCCCTAAAACCCGCACCTCCTCAAAAACACACATGCAAGCACACACACACACACACACACACACCGGGGGTTACCCGACATGCCTGAAACTGCTCAACTGCTCAGCTCGACCTTGAGGTATCGGCTCCTCTATACGTTCTACCAAAGGACCATGCGCTCACGTAGCACATTGGCAAGTTGGTATAACCCCTCACTACAAGGAGGACACTGGTGTTGTTCTGTATTTTTCTTATTGTAAAATATTCTATTTCATTCACTGTAAGTATATATATATATATAGACCAAAACCAACAATTAACCGACCCTGCCATGAATACTCACCATTGCATATTAATTCGTGGCTGATAATAGTCGCAAACAAATAAAGTATTTACTCCTATTTGATTAATAACAAAAAAAAGTATTTTCTTTCATTATTGTATTTATATAGTTTGTTATTGTTCATCATTAAGGTTTGGGGATTTAATAAAGATAGATTTAAAAAAAAAAGCAAAGGCTGATTTGCCTTGACTTCCCCTCTGAATGTCTGCTTCAGATCCAAAAATACTCAATCCTACATTTCCCAAAATGGAATTCAATGTTCTCTTTACTAATTCCCTCCCGGCCTATTTAATGCCCATATCTTTGAACCGCCATGACCCCACTTTGTTACGCAGGCTTCCTGTTAAGAAATTTCAAGTCTGAGCTGAGGTAACAATGATAATGACACTGTGACATCAGCAGGGTTATTTTCAGAGACTTGACAAACCTCCAGAACCACAGACGACATTAAAAAATTCTTAAGGTTTAAATCAACGGATCTCTATGTGTGAATCTGGTAGCGTGCCCTTTTAACCTTTTTTTTTTAAATACTCTATTTTTTTGACCCCTCCATACGTTTCCGCCCCAAAACAGTTAGTTCTTACAGAAGATATAAAACTGGGTAATGTATAATTGTCTAATATAAGTAAAATAAAGCATGATGCCATTTGTGACTAGTAATAAGAGGCCTTTCCGCGGGAGTATAAATGGATTCCTTTAGGCCTGTGTAAACAACATTGTTGGTTGTGTTTACGGTGACGACGCTCACACTGTGCAAGACGTAAACATCCTGGCCGATTACAGCGATTAGACCGGGCCACTTTTGTCGCGTGTGGACGTCCTCGCTCAGTCTCGCTGACACAGTTTCGACAGGACTCTGGTTGCTAAGTAACCGACCGTAGTTCAGAGAGAGAAGAGGACGGGGAGTCGGATCGGTTCGAGTCTTTTGTCTGCATTTTGGCTGCTGTGTTTGTATATTCTTTGACTTTTTTTTTTTTTTTTCCTCTGCATTTTCTCCTTTCTTCACAAATTTCCCCCCAATTCCTCCATTCCACTCTTCCTCTCCCCAAACTAGTCTCACGCTCCATATTGTCAAGGGAGATGGGGGAAAAAAAAGATCAGCTCCCTCTCATTTCCTCTCTTTTTCTCTAATTTCTCTGCTCTCCCTGCCTCCACATGCCAACTACATATCACTCATACGATTTTATGTCATAAATTCCAAGTGCAAACCATTCTCTGACTTATAATTTCCTCACATAGACACACAACTATCATAAGCCTCTCCCTATATGTATTCTTCTATAAATGCCTTTAAGCTGTTACGTTAAACTTCCAGAGGATTGTTTATCAGCACTGTTTAGACTGAATCTTTCCCATAACCCTTTAAAGGGAAGGGGTTCGGCTAATAATGCACTGAAAACGAGCCCCTGCAATTGTCCAGTTAATGTGTGACAGTGTTTCAGTGCTCTGGTCGAGTATTTGTTTGGGAGCCTCATGGCTCTCTTGAGGACCACAGCGCTGACCCTACAGTATCGTTTTTACTGCTTTAGTGTGTTTCATAGATCAGCACTGCTGACTGCTATATTGTTCGCCAAGTCTAATACGTAGTAGAGACAGAGCCAGTGGCTGAGAGGGAAGGAAAGAAACAGACAAAGTTTTATTAGCAAGTTTTATCACATTGGTACTATATATACAAATGAGTAACGCCGGGGTATTAAACTATATGGCTATCCAGTTGCGACTAATGTGTAGCTTCTTCAAAAGACACAATTTCATTCTTCCAAATTAAAAGAAACGTTCTTTTTATGTAGTATAAATTATACAGCAGTACAGAGAGATATGCCACGAGAATCAAGTGACTTCAGTTTGTGATTTATGAGTGAGGTAAGGAGTGAAAATAAAAAAAAGAAATACAGTTACTGTCTTTACGCTGGAATTATGGTTCAGAGTTAAAAAAAAAGAAAACATTACTGTTGGATAACGATATTTTACCAGCCAGATATGAAAACAAATTCACATGGATGTGGTTTGGATATGAAAAGTCTGACACGGAACAAAAAAAGAAAACTTGTGCTGCAGGCTTGTCCCCACAACAGACTCAAGCACCACTAATGTCTTTCAATGCCAACTCATTCATTTGTTGAAAATATGATCAAATGTTTAGACATTAATATTAGAAATAGGCCTTTGCATGAGTTTGTTTAGTATTAACTATTTATTCATTGAATTTACAGGAAATGCACTTTATCCTGATATGTATCATAAACTTGATTTGACATGACTTATATTAGGATATGAAAAATCCAAACTTATTATAGGAAGGATGAATTCCTGAAATACCAATAAATGAGGAGAAGAAGAGACAGATTGGAATGGACACTGTGATCAAAAGAAAAAGATGGGACGGCGAATAGATTTGGAATTGGTGAAATATGTGGTCTTTTCTCGGAAAATTTTCAGGGGTAGCACAAGTAGAGTGACACAAAGACTTTCTTTTTGATTAACTGCACACTACTGTTCACACGCTACTGCACACACATCTTGTGTACATAAAGCAATCAGTGGCAACGATTGCACGAAACACGGCAAGAGGCTGCAGGATGCTCTGAATGACCTGAATGTCAAAGAGGCTTCAACAGACTGACATGAACCAGAACCACCTCCTGGTTTTTATTATGTTTTTCTGTCTAGAAGTTCATGGCAACTTACAGCATTGGAGTGCACAAGTGTCCCATCATGCATCTCTGCTGCATTATTACTTCAAATGCAGTCTTGGCAATTTTAGAATGAAAACAGAACATTCAAATGTAATCAAACATCTGAAAACAAGCAAAATAAAATTTCTCTAAATCTCTACTAGCAACAGATGGATGGACACATACAGGAAACATAAAAAAATAAAAACAAAAGAAAACCTTCTGTAATGGCTCCACCCACTGTCGTGATGTGAAGCTAGGTGACAAATGAGCATTATACAAACTGGTTCCTTTACTGCATTACTCCATTACCAAATCAAAAGGTCAAAGCTTATTGGTTGTATTTCTATCTTCCACCAGATGGCCATATGCCCTGCCCTGCCCGGCAGCATATGGACATCTGGACACAAACCAAAGCCATGAGCTGAACGTGCGTGTACATAAATACACTCACACACTCACTCACTCACACTCACACACACACGCACACACATATTCTTCTATATATATATATATATATATATATATATATATATATATATATATATATATATACACACAGTACATGTGCTCACACATGTATATGTAAATGAACATATGCATATACATTTCAACATCTATACTTATTCTACTTAACTATGCACTGCTCACAAATCCATGACATATGAACCCATTTATAAATAAAATAAAAAAAACACACCAAGTTTCCAAGCCACATAAAACAGACACTTTTACACAGCCTCAAAATGAGTATCCCCAATCTGTATGAAAATGTGTATGTAACCAAGAATCTTGTTTTGCATCTGTGTGTACACCTATGTATGTGTATGTGAGTATCCATACAAGCCCTCCAAATGAACCTGTGTGTGTGTGTGTGTGTCTATGAGTGTATGTGTGTTAGGCCATGCATATGAGTGTGTGGCCATGTGTGAGCAGTGAATCTTGGCAGCTTTCCCTGTGAGCTCACCTGATTCAGTAGCATTCTACAGCCTCTAATGGCTGGGCACATTACCTTCATGGGCAACTATTACATAAGCCCCCCTTCGGGTTTTTTATCTCAGGTCTATGTTGCATTAGTGCTGAAGATAATCACTGTGGAACAGTTTAACCAAACTGGAATGGCATTTAGCCATTGCTTTTATGTACTTAAAAGGAAGGAGCATTTATTCTTGTTGCTTAAGCTAAAGCAGAGCATTACTTTGACCAGCCTGATGCTAAGATTTAAGAACGCCAATCATCATCTTCTTACAGGCTGTTTCTCTTTTACATTTTATGCCCTAATCACATCTCCTCGAATCAGGTAAATTGTTTGATCACCTTGCCATGTATATCTTGCAATTTTACATTTGGCCGGTGTAGGTTAAATAAAATCAATCCAAACAGTCTCCAAAGCATTATGGTTTTAGCATAGAGGAGAAGGTACTTATAATAGTAGTATTCATGATAATACCTCTCTTTAGATATCGGGAAACAAATGTTTTGAAAAAGACACATTTCATATGGGGTTGATAAATTTTCTGTCCACTTCAGTGAAATAACTGAAATCACTTTGGTCAACAGAAATCAGATGGAAGGAAAAACCGTGTACTGGCAAAATGGGCAAAATGGGCATAAGCGGAGGTAGAGTGTGTTCTCTACAGCAGTAACAAGTCTGTTTAGACACTGGTGAGTAGTGGGGGTAAAGTTTCGGATAATTCATGCGTATAACCTGTAAACAAGTTCGATTATGAACTGGTGATTTTTTTTTTTTCATCTTGCTATCCCTACTTAATACTGGACAAAAATAAACTAAGGTAATGGTTTTCAATATTGTGATGCTGTTAAAAGACAAATCAAATTCGGAGAGAATATTTTGCTAAAATCACTTGGCAACTAAAATTCAGTTAATGAAATAAAAAGAATATTACTAGAAGCTATTTGAAAGCGCCAGGATCCGAAGGTGCAATTTGGAGATCCAGTAATCTCTTAATAACCATTAAGCCAAAGATGCTGGGTACAACATCAAACACTGAAGAGGACTCTGCTGCCCATTAACATAAAATGGTATATTTAGCTTAGACAGTCATTCTCACATCTTTTTGTATACTACAGAGTCATAATTGAAAATATGCCAAATTCAGTTTGACACAACTGTGTATCAGTCCTTACCAGTGAAACAACACACAACGACAGATCACATCTGTGAGGGTAGGCTGCAAAGGCATGCATCGCACTTTCACCTCTCCTTTAACATTACGACGCTAAAGCCTCCTCAGGCTTAATGAAGTCCCTTATCCAGAGCACACTGAAAGGACTATTCCAGCAAAAGAAAAACTTGGGGATAACAAGAGCTGACATTTGTCCTCTCCATAAAATTTTTCTGTCAGGCTCCTCGTTTTTCATTCGGAAACAGAGAAGATCACTTCTGCAGTGGAGCTGCAGACTCGGGAAGGGGAGAAAGACACAAAGCCAGAGAATAAAAGGTGGACTAATAGAAAGGCCAAGAGGAAAACAAGGGAGACAACAGAAAGATAAAAATGTGAAGAAAACTGCAAAGAAGGCACAGAGAAGGAATGGAAGGGGCTTTCAACATCAACTGATAACACAGTAATGCCTCGTCTCTGTCTCTCTCTCTCTCTATACACACACACACACAGACCATGATTTGGCGCGCTCTACAAAATTTTCTGCTCATTGCCTAAGAGCTGTAAAATAACTCCTCTTCACTGCCCTCATCCCCTGCACAACCAACCATGCAAAAACACAAACAAACAAACACACACACCTACATACGCACACAGACTGCCAAAATCTGATATATGACAGACTGGTGAATGTGTCGTTTCAGTGCTCTCTTACATTTAAAGCGTAAATTTTATGGCACTTAAACGCAATAACTTCCTTCCTAAGTCTGCTCCGAATCACCTCTAGTGCCAGAGAGAGAACGGGAGGAAGTTGGACGGACTGCGACAAAGAGACAGGGAGACACAAAATGGAGATCAGAGACAGGGGAGAGCAAAACTCAAATGAAAGAGTAATTGAATTTGTTTCCACATTTTTAGGTCGGGTTACCATAGGAACCGCACTTACTTGCAGCGCATCCTTTAGCACACATACATTTACATTTTCTTCCTTTTCTGCAGAGTCCACGGTTTGCCTCTCCAATCCAGGGGATGTTCGATTAACGAAAAAATTTTGACCACGGGAGCCCTGGAGGAAACTGGAGCACACAGCTCGTTCTGTAATTGTTATTTATTAGGTACAATTAATACAGTTAAACAGTGTGCTCCGGTTTCCCCCTGGGCTCCGCTGCTCGATGATTTTGATCTACAATGACCTGCCCTCCGAGGCTACTGGTGTACAGGCTGAAGTGCAGGAGGGAGTGCTGTATCATTACTGTGCCCTCATTTTTTCACTGTACAAAACAAATGTCATTGTCTATATGTTTTTTTTTTTCTTTTGAGCAAAGCATGACACTTATCGAAGAGAAAATATCCTCTGTGTAAAGAGGAAGTGGCAAAATTAATGGAAGGGTGTGTAGCTGGTGTCTGGCTTCCCATATTGCTAGCAACACCAGTAACAGCCAAGCTCACTATCAACCCTTCTGTGGCAATGACTGCAGTCTTATATTTTATAGTGAAAGACATAATGACAGTTTGACAAACCTTTATGCATTTATTGAATGTTTCGTTTTTGTTGAGGACACAAACTGATATTGGATATTTTTCTTGTGTATTACTAGTATTATACATATATGGTATAGATCACTTCCTTTTAGAATTAATCTTGAGCCAAAGCAAAATATAAACCCTCTGTCCCCAGTTGACCCGTTTTTTTATTCGTGGTCTTTAATTTAAACACCTTAAGGGCACTGCAACAATTAGATACATTTATTACCATTTAATCCTAGATTTTCAGGTTAAATCGGGTAAACTGACGAATACCCAACCACAGATTCCGTCATAATCAACCCTTATCGCTTTAAACTCCTTTATAGAAAGTTGTTTGACTATAGGGGCAGTGAATGTGAGTGAATGTACTGTTGAGATCTTGGCACTACACCAATATTTTGAATCAGATTTTTAAATGTACTGGAAACGAGAAATAAAAAAAGGGCAGCCATGCCCCTGATGTACTACTCTCAAAACGAATGCATCAAACTGATCTCTACCATCTCAGTTTTAAAGAAATATTTTACTCTAAGCAGTGATTCAATGTTTTCTTGGGTCAGGGAAATATATTATCCCATATCTCAACATTGTTCATGGCTCAATGGCCCACAGTGATCAGTAAATAACAGTAAAACTGTATTTACTGTAACCATGGCAACAGCTGACAACAAGTGATGCACCTTGGGCAGGTACCACAGATTACCATAGCAGCCGCTCCATGCCATCTTGGGGGGGGGGGGTGTCACAGAAAGCACAGAGGTTAATATTAACTAGTGTAAATATAGCATTGTTTATGTGTTTTTCAGGAAGCTACCTCATGCACTGATTGTGCTCATATGCAGGATGAACAGTTTAAATGCATCCTTACATCCACATCACAAACATCCCAATATATTCTACATTAACAAGCAGATCATAAGCCTACTGAAAATTACCATGGAAACAGAGCTTACATGGACTGCAAGACTTGACAGAAAGGAGGAAAAGCAGTTTCAGTATCTGAGGCTAAAATTTGTTTTGCTTTTTTCCAAATTAAGATACATCCTTGTTATTGCAATGGGATATGAAATGTTTTTTTTTATAAACAGCATCTAAAGAAATGAATAACTGTGTATGCCAGACAAAGATGTTATACAGCTGCTGTACTGTATGTAAATGTGCTGCATGTGAACCCAGATCTGAGAAATTGGTGTTCTGTGAAACACCTGGAGGTGACAGTTTGGTTCTAATGCAATGTATTTAATTAGGGTCATTAAAAAAAGATCTAATTTCGTCTTTCATCAGCAGAGCAGAAACCGTTTTTTATCACTGAGCAGGTAAGGAGAGTTAGTCCCATCTTCCACCTCTTTACACTAACATAAAGGTTGATAGGAAAGGCCATACAACCCCAACACCCTATTTTCAACTACATTGTTGTGATTCAAGTTGGACCCTTATGGAGAAGAAACTTGGCGTTCGATTCCAACAACTGGCAGAAAAAAAATAGCTTCATTTTAGCAGAACAATATTCAGTAAGAAAATGTACAGCTGGAGCACCAGAGCAGCCGTTTCTGTTTAGAACACAAAAATTCTCTGCGTGTTTCTGTGTGTGTGTGTGTGTGTGTGTGTCCAAGTGTGTGTGTGTGTGTGTGTGTGTCCAAGTGTGTGTGTGTGTGTGGGGGGGGGGGCTGTGTTTAATAGCCCCACAGCTTAAGGATTAGCAGTGTAAACATGGCTTTTCTGCAGCCTAGTAAAACAACTAATCATTTGGGCCCCACTGGTAGACACCTCTGCTCCCCCTCTGGTTTTTGCTCCTATCCTCCTCTTTCCATCTCTTTTTCCATCTCCAGAACCTTTGTACTGCCTTCCTTTCCTTTCTACTCCTCTCTCCTGCTCTTTATACTGTACCTTACAGTATACTATTTTTACACCAAGTCCCCTTTCGCTCCCTCTTTCCCTCATTCTTCAACTCCAGCATCAGAGCTATACAAGGTAGTCTTTCCTCCCGCAGGAGAGTAGTGTAGTTCAGTTCAGCTTCTGAATAGCAAATAGAGAGTGACAATATATTCATTACTTATGCCCATATTCTTCTTTCCTCTCATTCTGGCTCTTAGACAAACATCTCTGTCATCAGGGAAATGTGGACCATTTTACCAGGTTTCCAAATTACTCTAGACCAGTTCTCAACAACATAATAAGTGGCTATATATATATACAATCTCTCTCTCTACATATACAGAAAAACAGCCCTCTACACTGCACAACTGGTCGGTCAAGCGCTGACACAGATTCACCGTGTTATTTTCCTGCACTAAGTACAGTGAGTGTAACATAAAGCTAATCTGATCAGCTTGTATCTTCCAATTTTGACTCTATGTCCTCAGAGTTAAAATTGAAATGTCAAAAAGATGCAAGTGGGCTTGACATGCAGCAAAGGGCCCAGGCTGCATTTGAACTTGGGCCGCTGCAGTACAGACTCAGCGTCAGTAGTACGTATTCTACCAGGTGAGCGCCTGGTGCGCCCAGTAACTCATTGATTAATTGCTTTAACTCACTCCAGTGCTTACAGCCACAAATGCCTGCTCTGTTGAAGTGCTATCAAGTGTGAAAGCTATTTGCATGATAAAATATATGCAAAACGAACTTCAAAAGCAAAGTGTTTTCCCTCAGTTTTGTCAATACTAAATTACCTGGTGAGCAACTGAAAGAAATACTTACTATGCTTATTTTGCTTTAGAATATAAGCCTGAAGGTCTATGTTGTTTTCAATTTTAAATCAATTTTCGCCTTTTTACCAATACAAATAAGACAACAACAGACTGCCCTGCTATACCTTATCTGTCCAGCACTCAGTAACATACACTGAAAGTGTGGCTGCAAGTGTCTTTGAGAACTAGAGCATGCATATCTGTTTCTGTTCCCTCACCAGAAGAGTCCATGCATATACAGTACACACGTCCATACAGTTCATGCTGTTTTACAAAGAAAGACTTTTTAAGACGCAGGTTAATATGATTGATTTCATGCCTGACCGTGTCTAAAGTTGCGGTTTCCATAGAAACAGATAAGAGTTTGTACAGTAGCCTCTATTTGTGTGATTGAACCATACCATAATGCTCAAACTGGTGTGGGTGGAAAAGCTCCAACTGCAAAAGTTTTATCACGGTGTAGAACAGAGCTCTGTCTGCATATTACTACTTTTTTTAGGAGACAGCATCGGCTGATTCCCGAAGAAAAAATTAGTCCTCAAACAAAAAGGAAAGTTTATAGCAAATATATGCCTGTACTGAAGGTGCAGACATTCATCATCAATGCTCAGTCTGTCTATATTTTTCCATATCTTAACAAGAAACAGAAATGTTAAGGGCTTTTTTTTGTTGTTGTTTTTTGAGAAAATCATACTTATCTACAATGGAAAACAAAAAAAAAACCTTTTAACCACCATACAGCAATCTCCAACTCTCTGCTAAAAGACAACAGTTTCGGGGTTCCAGCTATTTAAAGCAGAGTGATCCGATATGTCTATTCACTGACAGATTTGGTGTCTCATCTTTGTATACTACCTTCTCACGTAGGCGTGAGACAACACAAACAAAAAAATCTCAATGAGAACACCTTTTGTAAAGAATGAACATTGAGCTGCCGCAATCAAATGATGAAAACTGAGGCAGAGCATGGTGCAGACTGACCATCTGGTGATTTATCAACTCCAATCATTCAAACAATACACGGCAATATTATTATGCTCTGCTACACATGAGCCTACATTTCCACAACGGGGATGTTTCTAATTTCACAAATGGTCATTAAACTGTGTAGCATTTCTCCATGTTTCAAAGACACAACAAAATCACCAAGAATAAATACTGAATTGGCATTATTACATTATAAACCCAAAACCTCATCTTAAAGACATACCTCTTGCTGCCTGTAGAAGGCTTATGTTCATCTCTTAACTAACTCTTTAAATGAGAAAAAGCCCTTTAATTGAAATTTTTTGGTGTAAACCTAGTCAAGTCCAGTCAAATCCCCCTGACCTTTTCATGCCCCCCCCCCCCCCCCCCGGGTTGACAAGTAAACAACCTTCTTTCCAGATAACTAGTTACTTGTGAATCCATCTGACATCTTTTTGAAACCCCTGTTTGCTTGTAACTTGGCAGCATGAATCTAAATATTCAGCTGCAAAATGTAATGAAGTAAACTTATCTGATCCAGTTTTGGCCAAAGGAAACACAATACTCTTGTGAAGATCTAAATTCTTTCGGACACCACAGAGTTGGCACGAGTTCAAAAGTTTTGAGAGTTTTCTACCATAGAATTTGTGCCAACAAAGAGATTTATGCAGCCTCTTGAGAAGCCAACTGACCATAAAACCTCCCTTTGACTAAGGTTGTGTTGACCAGAGTACTTCGATGAGTATTCGATCAGTGCGCTACAATGTCCTCCGCAGGGAATGTGCAAGCAGTTATTCACTTTTCTGTTATCCTTATGTTTACAGGTAGATGCACCTTCTGTTTATCTAATCAAACTTACTACATAGTGCAGCCTTTCAGTCCTCTACCCCGGCCTTCACAACATGCCTGACCTTGCCCTCACAGGCAGAGGAGGCTAAGGGAGGCAAAGTCTCCAAAATGATCATGACAACATAAATTATAAATTACTTGGTTTACTCGTGGTTATTTGGATGCAATAGCTTGCAGGTTATTTTGGTGAGAGGGAAATGCAAAGAAATAATGCTTAAAAAAAATAAAGTATATTTAATCAAGCACTCCACAGCCAGTAGATGTGTTTTGATCAGCATAAAAAAATCAAAAGTTTAATGTGGTTAAAGCAGTAAAGGAGTGGCATTGATTTACAAATGTATATGATTGATTCTAACAATATTTTTTGTGCTGCTTTATACTACATGAAAAGCTCGTCCGTAAGGTTATTAAATCCCTGCAGCCATCTGAGGGCAGCAGGGTACATACATTAATTAATCTGCAGTCTCTAGCCATTTCAGACTGGTCAGTTAGAATTCTGCCTTCCGCCTGTTATGTGGGACACATCAGATTACCCGAGCTCTATAATCCTTTGCATCACGAAACTTCTTTCTAACTTTGTTTTTCAGTGGTTCATGTTGTATTCTTGAAATGCTTTACAATGGTAATACTATTGTGTCATGTTTTGAGATATGATGTGACAATTTTCTACATTAGATAGAACATAATTAACACTGAAATATCATATAGATCATATAAACAGCTTCATCTTATTTTTTTCCTTTTATTTATTCATAACTTTAATTAATTGTTATTAACTGTTATGGTCAAACAGAAACATGTTATGTGTTCTTTGTGCACATTGTGCTGCATATAGACAATAATATCATTTTGGATATTGCTAGTAAGTGCACGGTGGGGCATTTGCTTCCTCTTACAGACACATATACAGACAGGTGACAAATCAAAGAAAAAAATGTGAGGAAATAAGTTGAGAAACAGGATAACAAAGTCCCCTTTCATAGAGCATGAGTCACTGAATGGTTAAATGATTATGAAAATGATGTACATCATGCTATGTGCTATGGTCTTCAAAGTCACCAGATCTCAACCCAATTAAACACTAAAGGGAGACTATGGATGAACATTTTAGATGATACTCTCAACCATCCTCATCAAAACACCACATGAGGGAATATCTTTTGGAAGAATGGTGTTCATCCCTCAAGTAAAGTTCCAGAGACTTGTAGGACCAATGGTGCATCAAGATGCACTGAAGCTGTTCTGGCTGCACATGGTGGCCAAACACCTTACTAGAGCACTTTACGTGGGTTTTTTTGTCCCAAAGCACATACTAAACTAAGCAGGGCTCCGTGGGCGAAGGCCAAAGAGGACACCACTATTAGAAAAGGCACAAAACGGCAAGACTTATGTTTGTAAAAACTTTTATGGATAAGCCAGAGCCTTTCTGGGATAATATTCTATTAACAGATGAAACCAGAGCTTTTGGAAAGGAAAAGAACCCATAAGGAAAAGAACGGCCTACCTATAGTAAAACATGGTGAAGGGTCTATCGCACTGTGGGTCTGCTTTGCTGGTACTAGAGGCTTTGAGTTATCAAAAGAATGATGAAAGCACAAGATTACCAAGGCATATTAGAGGGAATTGTGTTACCCAGTATCAGAGAACAAGGTTTGAGGGGAAGGTCTTGGGGCTTTCAGCAAGACAACTGAGTTTATTTCTAAAGACACTCTACCTAATTCCATACCTAAAATTCAGGGTTGCTAATAACTTCAACCAGGTCTGTACATTGGTAAGAGGAAACCAATCCTCCACCCCGAGTCTATTGTGCTGCAGTGCCATGGCAAACACAAAACACAAATTGTATACCTGTATCTCTCATCCTCTGCCCCCCATTTGTCTAACCCCATCTCTCCCTCCTGTCTCTTTTCTCTTTCTTTCTGCTCTTGGGGAAACTTCCTCTCCAACCGCTAGCTCTCCACCATCTCCCTTCCCCTTATCTAGCCTTATTATTCTCCTCCTGTCTAGGAGCTGACACATACTTAAGGAAACTGAACAGAACACTCCGGCCCCACTTGACAGCGTCCATCTGTAAGTGTGTATTCGTGCACAGGTGTACGTGTGTGTTTGCTGTGTATATTAAGAGGGAGATTATTGGCAGTGTGTAGAGTGGAGCATGTCAGTGTGAAACCAGCCCACTTCAACCACATGGGAATACATTCACGCACAGAAAAACACATAAATAAAGTGTGTAAAGATTAGTAAACACAAACATTTAGAGAACTGTTGGATATAGGTTTGTGTGTCTGTGTGCATGTTAGTGTGTGTGTGTCTGTTTCAAGTTGCAGAATTTGTGTGGAGACATTAGTCCATTAGCTGGATCACACTTTTTACAAATAGAGCTTAAAAACCAACTTTGATCCAGTTGAATACAACAGGATTAGCCTAAAGCCTTTATACACACAGACACTCACTCTGTTCCTCACATAAACTCGGTTGATCTCTTTAACACACGCAGACTAGAAAAAGGAGTCATTCACATAATTAGTTTCTTTAATTCAACCTCTAATGAACCAGTCATCTTGGTGAACAGTGAATTCTTGAGCATTTTTCCGGAGCTGCAGTTTTTCTTTGCCTGCACAGTATTGCTCAGTGACAACAGCTCACTATGCACAGCAACCGGCCGTTGAATTGGTGGAGGCACACCCACAAAGACCTCTTCAAATTCACACAACCCCTTTTTACTGTGTCTGAATAGAGCTTGCTGTACCGTAGCCTGAATAGGGGATGACTATGACCCCCCCCCCTTTTCCCATACCTATTTTTGAAATAAAACTTTAAGGCACAAAGCACTTTAACACTAGTACTGTTGGGAAACCTTCACCAAGATACATGGAATGTTTAAAGTGCTATTATGACATAAATAATGACATTTTTATATAAATAAATGTATATCTTGCTACTTTCTATTATTCATAAATCATTGTAGAGAGTTTTTGGTTTTTCTAAGCTGTTCTCCATGCTCAGGGTCTGGTCAGTCTGTCTCAGGAAGTGATGCATTTTACAGTAAGAATAACAGCAGTTTGCATAAAATGAAACGACAGAGCACTAGGTAGATATCATGAACAGCGATATATATCGCATGTGACAAACAAAAAATGTGTGTTATTTCCTCCTCCCTTTTTCTGCTCCCTCTGTCCACCCTCCTGCTCTCCTCCATCCTTTTCTCTCTCCATGATTTCCTTCCCTCCTCCTCTCGTCCCAGTGAAGTTAAAGGTCAGACCTGTCTCTGCCTTGGAGATAAATCAGCTCCCATCAAATCACTGTGTGTACATCTTTATGCTAAACCAGAACACACACACACACACGCGCACACATACACACACACACACACAAACACACCATCCACACGCAAACACACACACACACACACACACACACACACACACACACACACACACACACACACACACTGACAGGACTGGCATTCAGCGCAGAGCTGCATAAAAACAATAAACATTGCAATGAACATGATTAAGGGAGTCATTTCCCATAACCCTTCTGGCTCATAGGTGTGAACACCTGCACATGTACACATACGTACACACACATACACACAGCTGCTTGTTTCACATTTATCTTCTCTGTCACAGGCACTTATTGTTGAATAAACTGGACGGCTTTCTCACTTTCTGCCCTCTCTTGCTCTGCTCCTTGCTCTGTGTTGATCACTCTGGGCCTGCAGAGTGAATAAAAGCCACACTGCGTTTTATGGCGCCATGGATTAACCATGTGCCCATTACTTTAAAAGTTAGAATAGTGTTTCTGCTATCACTGGGGAGCCACTTTAACGCTAGTGTCGAAGCAATTTACAACTTCTCCCATAAAGAGAGAATATACTGAAAAGGTTTAGAAAGACAGAACAAGAGACAGAAGTGGTGGTGGTAGTGGGGGGGGGTGTCAAAAGGAGATATATATTAAACACCAGACAGTTATAGATGTGTGCATGGAGAGGTTTAATATGGTTTTTCTATTTAATAAAGGAAGGCAGAGTGTCCTCCTCCTTGAGTTACTAAGCACTAGAACAACCAGACATGGCCTGCTGCTTCCACACTGCATTGGCAGCTGTTCAGGTGAGTGTGTACATGCACACATATCGGTCCTCAGCATGTATTTTATGGTCAGAAAGAGATGAGACACAGATTGATATTGTCTCCAGATGGCTCTCATTCAACCTTCAAAACCCATTACTTACTGTCTCTGTTGTGGTTGGGTGTCTCTCCCTCAGCCTCCTCACCCAACCTCAACTCATTCTTAATGTAATTAAACTGACTTTACTCCCGTTACTGCACTTACCCAGACTGGACCCTTCCCTCCTTTATCTAATTTTTGTTACGTCACCCTTCTCTTTTCTTTTCCTCCTTGTTGTGCTCCTAACCCTGTATTTTCTTTGCTCACTTAACCTTCTATATAAGTATTTATCCCAATGCATACCATCAACCACCTAATGAAAAGCTTTCAAAGGGTATTAACACTGCTTTTGAGCCACTGATCCCATTCTTTTAGTCATACATGCTTTACTTTGACAACTCTAAGCATAGTGGTTTTTCAGTGTTTTTGTGTGATTTTTCTCGTTTCACAGTTCCCGTTTGTACTTTAAAATTTCTAGGACACTCCCATAGATAGAACTAATTAATTTGACACTCGAAATTTGGAAAAAACAGAGGAAATATTCTGTGATGGTGCACAAAGTGAGAAGCAATAATTTTATTTGTGTATTTAAGGAAGAATCAACACATCTTTAGTAGTTATGTAATTGTGTACAGTCTATTAGCACCTGTTGATTTCAAGAGGAATTTTTCCTTTTTTGCTTGTTCAGTTTAGCATGTACTAGAAGATGTTCGACAATACACTGGCAATTAATTGGACTTAGCTGGTTGTAAGTAAGTATACCCACTGAAAATTCACTCCAAGCATACACAGTATAAATAGTCATTTACAGGAAATTACCTAAGAAACGATTTTTTTTCTACCACCAATGGTGCTACTCATTTCTGTCAGTATCTGTATGGTATATAGATTAATTTAAAAGCCCTTGAGAGAAAGTGAAGAGCAAATTCAAAGTTTTGTTGTTGTCATTTGGCCATGCATTGCGGTCTGTACTTACAACTTCATTCAAACACTAAAACACTTTGGCATGTTTTGGAAATGGTCGGCAGTGATATCAAGTAAACTTTGTAGATGGCATTAAACATGCACAAACACTGACACAGGCCTTTATGCCGTATACTTCTGCTGGAGTTTTGTTTTGGGAAACTTAACTGAAATTCTTTTTCTTTGCATCCCCAGTCATTAATCTATTCAGGGATCCTAAGAAGATCACAGTAAATGAATTCCAACTGAATCCAGTTAAATAGTCCATTCGGATCAGTTCTGATCAAGGACTCTCCATAAAAAACAGCATAAACTGATCAGTATTACAGTTAATATGCAATCATATACAAAGTGTATACTAACAATTATATCAGTGGTGGATGACACTGACTGGACAGAATTACACCGTTATTAAAAGACCAATCATCAGTCAAGATAATGTGTAGGTATGCAGAGGTGACAGCACAGAGAGCCAAATTTACAGCCTATACTGACAGTATTTCAGTTCAAACTGACCTAGGCCAACCAGGCACCTCTTAAACGAATCTACAAATATTGGTTTATTCTGACTCTCCCTAATACTCTGTCCTTTATTTCTAAATTCTGCTGCTTAAACCCTCCTTCTTTACATGGTCCTCATTTCCCTTAAATCAAACGGCCCTGCCGACTCCTTTTTTTGTTTTTTTGTTTTTTTTGTGGTACGTGTGTGTGTGTGTGTGTTTGTGTGTGTGTGTGTGCATGTGTATGTGTGGTAAGTGCAAGTTACAGAGGTCCTCCATAACTCCTAATGAGAGGAGCCGCGGGAGGCCTGTCGGTACATTATTTCCTGAGCATTGTTCTCTCTCCGTAACACACACACCCCACAGGCCTGACATTCACATGCATGAGCACATGTGCATGCACTTATAGAAATAATGATCTCCAGTGTGGTCATCTGTGGTTGATGATGCTGAACACTTTGACATGAGGTAGACAGAAAAATAAAGGATCTTCTCTCAAACTATCTGGGAGCATCACACCCTATATAATCTGTATCAGCTTCTTCCAGCTTTACATAGAAGCCATATGATGTTAATACTGACTGAAATATTCAAATCCAATACCTCATTTTTTATGGCTGCAACATTCCGTCAAATAGAAAGACTGCAGCTAAATGTTTCATGCACAGAATGAGTTTTTAATAACAGATCCACATATGGACCAAGGGGGGTTATGATGTTAACCCTCTTCAGAAATATGAAAAAAACATTTGAGACTTGCAGCTTAGATGACACACGATGATTCAATTTATAGAAATCCTCAACAAAAGAAGAAGATAAGAACTGACAGTAGCCTTAAAAGACCACAATGCACTGTGACCACATGTCATGTCATGTTTCTGACTGACATGCATGACTCACTCTCTGCCCACCTTTATGTGTAACCCACAGCTGAATGCAACAAGTTCTGAACTACATCCTAACCGGAAACCAGCTACTCGATGAAATCAGAAACAGCCATTGCCCTCAGGTAGCAAACTGTGCCTTATTGAAGGGTTTGAAAGTCAAAGCTCTCACCCAAGTAGACAGGTACAAAAATCCTAAGCTGCTGAGCACCTGCTCCAGCACAACTTGCACCTTTTTCGCCTAACCACAAAACATATTTAAACAGAAAAAATGTAGAGTTCTTTGTCAGTAAAACAAATATCTTCAGTTCTGTAATACTGTATCTGCTGTGTAAACTATTCCAGGGTCCAGAGTTTTTATATCCTGCTCTGTAATCTAATTCTATATTCAGAAAGAAACTCAAAAAGCTATTAGCTGTCTATCTGGAGTTATCCACGGTTAATTGTTTCTCATGTGCTCCTCTGCTTTTATTCCCAGTCTTGCCCTGCACCTTCTGTCTCTCTATCGCATTTGCCTGTGTGCGTGGGTCTGCATTGCATTAGTTTTTGGCATTTTTATGTTTCTGCATGCCTGGGCGCTTCTGTATATCTGTTAGCAAAATAACTGCATGAGAAGTGTGTGTTTGTGTGAGTGCACAAGTGTGTGTGTGTGTGTGTGTGTGTGTGTGTGTGCGTGTGTGTGTGAGCCCCCTCAAGGCACTGCTCAAGACGACCTTAAAACAATGAACAATCTCTCTGACCCTCTCATTATTCTCTCAGATTCAATTAGCAGCTGATCAAACCAAGCAGGAGAAGCTGTTCACTTCTAGAGGCTTTGTAAATCACCTAAGCAACCAAACAAACACACACACACCCACACAAACACATTCACACACACACACACACACACACACACACACACACACACACACACACACACACACACACCAGCCCAGTGTGTCCCCACACCTCAAGGAGTATGTATTTCATTTTGTCTTGGTGAATCACATTTGAGAAACACACATACACACAGACAGTTATTTTTAAATTCTAGTATATGTCATAGCTGTATGCAGTTAAAACCTCATTTCTTGACTTGGTGCTCCTCTGCGTTCTGTCTGTACTGCGGGAAACTCAACGCTCACCTATCCTCTAGTGCTCCCCTCCTCCTCCTCCTTCTTCCCTCTTCCTCTTTGTTCTTCCAATCTTATCTTTTTTTCATCCACTTGACTTTCATTGCTTCTCTCCTTTCTTGTCTCCATCTTCTGTCTGTCTTCTCTCCAATTCCCTCTTTGCTTACCACGTTGTTACTTCTTTGCTCCTATTTTCTCTTTGTCACCTCTTTTTTTATTCTCTGTCTTCTTTTTCCATTAGCCTCCTATGTATGTGCTGTTTACTTTGTAATTCTATAATGCTTGAAGTTCTTTTCTCTTCTCACTTTCCCTGCTTTTTTTTTACATTTCTCATTCTCTCCTTTACTGTGTAAAATCTTTCATCTGTACTCTTATTCCCTTTGTTTACATGGAGCCTCCATCAACAATCAGAATTACATCGCACTTAGAAAAAGATATGCTTAATTTAACTGCCTCGATCAAAATTAAATGCCCACTTGAAGATGTAAATTTAATTTCATTAACTTTTTATAACTGTTTGAATGATGACAATTTCTGGAGCTCTTGTTCCCATTACTTTCTATTTTAAGTCTATCTGCACATGCTCAGTCACTTGAGTGAAGTCAAAGAGCTTTCCTTGGGAAGACACATGACTCTTCCACTGTTGCACTGTTGCAACATTTACATTCACACTAGCATCAAGGGTCACATGAAACATGTTGTGAAGGAAGTACAATGTTCACAAGCTAAAATATGGTCTATAGGCTAAAAAAAGCTGAATGTTTTTGGGTAGAAAACAGACACTTTGACTTGTGTGCAGGTTGATATAGATACATTAACCTTCAACTCAACAGTTTTAATAGTGACCGTGACTAAACCTGAACAATGTATTTTTACTAAACTATTTTTCTCCCCTGTGCGAGCAACGTGTCGGTGGAAATTACTGATATGACAGCAAGTCATGTCCCTACATCTGTCTCGGTCCATCCATACATCCCTTCATCCAGTCCAAGCCCTGGATGTCAGTTTCCTCTTCAGATAAGTGTGCACTTCAAACAAGTACAGGCACGAAGCTTGGTTGGATGGGATGAGTGTAAAATTAGCAGCTATCCACGCTGAGCTGTTAATGCCACATCCCTCCTCCCACAGTTAACATTGTTTCATCCATCTCAGTGGGTTAGTATCAAATGCTTTAACATAGGCAGACACATTTTAAGGTGGAGGTCATTTTCTACTTGCACAAAAATCCATACATCACCGCTCATTTTAAAGGCCTTTGTATCAAAAGTAAAATTCATATTTGGTGACTCTCCGTCGATATTGTCACAGTCGATTTTTTTTCTCCCATTCTCAAATGGCTTCATGCCTCAACCTTGCTTCACGTCTCTCTCTGCTATAACACAGGAAGCAAGATTGCCTCTAAACAGTAACACTCTCAAATGTGTTAGCACACACGCATCCGTAGTATCCACTCTATCTGATAGTAATCATTCAGAAAATCATTAGATGCTTGTAGGCATATACACACACTGTCTGTCACGCATACACAGATACACACACGCATACACACATGCACAGCATAGCTCACCATGTCAGATACCAAATTAGGAAATAATATGCAAGGTCGCACAAACATCATGTTCTGCTATGCCAGGGGAAAAAAAAACAAAAAAAAAAACCCCACATACAGGAGGTTGGTGCCTCCAGGATACCAGACATTTAGCTGTTGTTATAAGCTTTTAAATCTGACATAGACATTTATTGCTAATCTATTAGTCAAGTGCAGTCAGGACATCTGGTTTTATATCATGGATCAGACTAAACACTGTGCAGGATGGTTAGCACTAATACTGATTCATCAATATCTCATGGTAGAATCAAAGTTCATTATTGTTTTCAAGCTTAAACAGCTTAAACTGTGACATTACAGGTCCCCGGGAAAGAAATCGAACTAATAAGGAGAACTTCTCCATACATCAGATGCTGTCCCAAGTTTCATTTACGTGTAATTATATATTTTATATATATATATATATATATATATATATATATATATATATATATATATATATATATATAATATATATAATCCCCAGCAGGAGAGTTTGTCAGAATTTGATAAAAACCATATCCTGCATCAAATCTACAATAAAATCCATATCCTTCCAAATCTTATAAAAAATTCAATAGGTTTAACTTTCAACACTTTTAAGGAACTAAAGCTGTAAATAACTAAAACGCATCAATATCTGTATTCACCTACACGAAAACACAACAGTGGCTACAACATGTCATCACAACCTGAAAATAAGACGGGTCTCTATAGATATATCATTTGAATAATTTCACTGGGAGATTGTCCTCAACTGAATGTGACAGTTAACACAGTCACCACATTTCATTAGAGAAAGTCACCACTCTGTTGCTCTTGTTGATAAACAAAAACGTGATCCACTCAGGTTTTTATGTGGTGTTATAGAGTGCCGTATTTTTCAACTCACGAACGATCTTTGTCTTAGTATAGGCACCAACTTGCAGAAAGCAAATGAACTGGATAAAATTTAAATTTTAGTCAATTCAAGATTAATGTTAATTAGCAACAGCTGATATAATCTACTGCATTTGTGAAATTAACCAGCAAAGTTCATGGTCAGAGCAGACCGGAAGAAACCAAAGGCCTGATATCTCCATGTTCTCTACATTTCAATTTGCTTATCAAGCTTTAAAAAATCCAGGTATTTTGCCATTCGAGAACCGGATCCACAATGGAACAGGCTAGTGGAGACAGACCCATCATGGACCAACATCAGCAAAAACAATAAGCGGAGCAGGTTGGTGGTGGTGAGCAGTGCTGGCCTAAAATGAATAATTTCTACTGGTGCCTTTGCAAGTTTGAGACGAATCAGATCTAAGCTGGTAGGCAGAGCCTCCAGGAAATAGCCGTATGCCAGCACTTTAAAGCCAGACATGGACAAAAGCGATCACCTTCTCCCACCTAATTGCACTTAATATATAAATTAGCATTAGTATACATTTTTATTGGCGTTACAAACATACTTGAGAACTGGGCAACGAAGTTTAACTAAGCAGTGCCGTTTTCCCCTCGGGGATGACTGCAGATGTCTGCACTTCCTGCTGCCTGTGGAAACGCCCACTGCTGCAGTTGGGTGAAGTTACACAAACTTTAGTGCCTCTTTGCGTAACCAGTCGTTATACATTTTTATTTGAATACTCTTAACATCACATAATTCTCTTATCTGCTGCTGTCATAACACAACATAAACATGAGTATGTTTTGTTTATTTAATGTAAAAAATACAAAAGTTGCATCAAAACAAATACTGCAGTAAGTCAAGTGAAAACATTTACTGATCTAATCACTTATCAGCTTTATGTAACCAATAGCTCAACAAACTATTTAAAAACTTAAATATGTTTTTTGAGCTTTAAATTAATTGACTGTACTGTGGTGAAAAAGCTCATTGCATCTTTGCTCATTCCAAAGTTATAAAAATCAGTAATTCATGGATTGAAAACGGCTCAACACAACATCCACTGATATATCATGAAATTGATATTAAAACCTTGAGTGAACATCTTTAAAACAGTGCTCATCTTCAAATATATTTTGACCAAGACTCCTTTTCTTGATTTTTCACCTACTTGTTTTTTTTGCATTTTGGCACAATGGTTTGGACTGGCGCTTTTGTCAGCTGCAGAAGCACCCAGGCTGAATTCTTTCCCCTCAGACCCTCATATGGCTGGACATTTGTTGAAGGTCCCTCAAAAGCAACACATTGCGATGTAAATTTGCAATTAGTAATTTTCACACTCATGGAAAATGCCTCTTGCCCACTTTTTGGCATTTTTCAAAATTATGGAGTGGGTGGAGTCGGGCTCAGAGCTGGGGGGTGACATTACACCTTAATATTCTGAGAGGATAATGAAACTTCTTTATTTTCCATTCAATAACTGCATTTGATGTCCTGCATGTTAGTGTGCACTGCAGTGTCTTGGCCTTAAAGTTGTGTAATAGGCAGTACTCAAAGTGATACTCAATTCATTGAGACGTGTGCAACGATTACATACAGGGGGAAAATAACACTCAAAAATCCCGTCACTAGTGGTGAGAAGGAAAACTTTGCATAACTTCAGTAAGAAAGACTGATGCCTCTTTGTTTAAGACATATCAAACAAACTAGTTACACTGTTTGGTGCTATGTGACTTCTGCATGAAAATTGGCCTATACAATGATAGAGTCTGGCATTAATTAGAGATTTCATTACATGAGTGAAAACACATGAGTGAAAACAAAAGTTTACCACTATGTAACTAGAGACCTGTACCTCAACAGCTGCAAGGGTGCTGATCATTAGCTCCAGGTAAACAGACAAAATTCTCTTTGAGTGATGGATAGAGGATCAAAAAATTGTGTCTTTTGATTTTTTTTGACTTGGTTTTCCTATAATCATCCACTTGCAAACACTGATCTCTAAATGATCTCACTGCCCTTGAAACCACTGCCTGGTGTGCCTTTAAGTTTTTTGATAGAGACGGGTGTGTGCATCAGGACGCTGCCAATTAGGTATTTTGTTGGGTCTCCATTTTGATTATTTTTCAGTTTAAGAACATCATCAGCGGATCGTGTAGTGGAGGACAACAGGCTGTCATGGACTTCACTTTAAGTATCCTGAGCTGGGCTGACAGATGACGTTCCTATCAGACACACATCCTCCGCCCTCCCTCTCACACATACCCACACAAACACACATCACTGCTCAGTTCGCCGCTCTCTGATCTATTCGTTAGCACAGCATCTCGTTAGTTTCTGCGCCTGGCGCTCAGCAAGGAAGGGTCTGTCCAGCGTCACATTGCCATGCCGACACAAGGCCGCCAACCGGAACAAACCAGATCAGAGCTTGGTGCGTGGGAGGACTGTCACACACACTCATGTTAGCACTCCTCTGCCTGCAGTGCGCTATGTCATGTATACGCACACACACGCACGCACACGCAAACGCACACACAAACACAAACACACACACACATACATACATACACACACACACACACACACACACACGCGCGCACGCACGCACCATTGGAGTGCTATTGGAAACACACATGTAAACACACACAGTGACACACATGGAGACAGAAATGCCGACCACCACACAAGCTGATGACAACTATCCCCCTGCTGCATTATGCATATATACCCACAGACGTACCCTACACATGCACACATACACACACACACACACACACACACACACACACACACACACACACACACATATATATATATATCCCTACACACTATCACACTACAAAGGAATGACTGACTGGCTTTTAATTGCATCTTTATTTGCCGTTTTTAAGGGTTTGTTTATCGTTCTCCTTGCTGGGTTAATTGCTGAACATTCTTGTTCCAGAAAAGTTTAGCTATTCAGTCTGTCCAGTGTACTTCTAAATGGCTGGTGGGAAACAGATGATGCTGTTCCCCAATTAGCTACAAGCTGTGGACATTACCACTGGAGGTCTAGTATTTCTACATTCCATTTAACACTGTAACAAAGCTAAAAACCCAATGGATGCCAGGAGCAACTCCTCCGCCATACTCATTCATTCATTCACTTAACTCCAACAGCTCTACAGATGTAGCCTTGCCTAATGGCTGCAAACTTTTAATGAGCAAAGGAACGAATGGATAAAAAGTATATGTGTGTGAGTCACTTTCTGGATTCAGGGGCTGCTTTTGCAACTGCACAAATGCAACATAGCACAAAGCCTGGTGTGTCTGTGTGAGAGCTCCATATCCTATAAGGCTTCGGTCTATGTTTTCATAGCTGATGTTGCTACACAGTTTTGTGTCAGCGACCTCTGGCCTGCAAATTTATCACAGAACGGAGAGGCGGCGTTGAATTCAAAAGCGATTACACTGCTACAAAAGCTCCAGCACAGTGCAGATGCCAACGGAAATTCTCATCGACACATTCACTTTTAGATCACTGGTAAACCAATATGAAGCAGATTTTGAGTTCTCATTAGGATTTAAGTGATGTGTTGCCAAGAATGTGATCTTTATTACATTTCCCTCTACACAATTAATGTGTCGCCAAGTGTAACAATTGTATTAATAGGTATTCTGCCGACAAACTGTATAAACACAAATTGGGATGCAAATTCCTTAACAGAAGGGGAGGGTAAAACCAGCTACACTCCATATATCATAATAAGTGGTTTTCATGGAGATATGCTGATAAAGTTAGAGTCTGTTTTGAAACTTGCTTTACAACTGCATTTTATCACTGAACATAGATATGTACAGAAAGATTTTTTTTTTTTTTGTCTGTTACGCCCAGTGGTCGGTACACCAAGTCCCCCACCAAGACCCAGCCCACAACCCCGACTGACAGTGCACCCATAAGGATGTGCACCCCTGCGGTTGGCAAGCCCACAGGGTGGTGGCTCCATGTACCCAAGACCAAGGCCCAGTCCCCATACATTCAGTAGTGAGCTCCCCTCCCAGGTCTGGCTCCAGGAAGACTCCCCAGTTTCCCTAAACCGGGCAAAGTGACGGAGCTCTGAAGTTTGCCCTTCATATGGTTGTCATGAATCGCTCTCAGTTTGGCCTCTCCCCCGGGACCAATTTGTCTTGGGAACCCCTACCAAGGGGTGATGCTTATCACATCTGATTAGGGTGCCTCCTGGGCGCCTTCTCTTGGAGGTCTTCCGGGCACCTCCAACCAGTGGGAGACCCCGGGTAGACCAAGAACACACTGGAGAGATTATATATCTCATCTAGCCTGGGAACATCTCGGGATCCCGCAGGAGAATCTGGAAAATGCTGCCCAGGAGAGGGATGACTGAGCTGCCTTACTCTGTCCGCTGCCACCCGACTTTGGATAAGAGGCAGAAAATAGATGGACGGAGATTTTTTTTTGTTGCGCAAACGTCAGTACTTTTGTTATAAGAGTGTTCTTCAGTGTTGTATCTCCACTTGGACGAATCTTGTTATAATTGCATCAAAAACGGCTGCTGTGTTCAGCATTGGTATGTGACATAAGTCTCCCTCCTCTAAAGAAAAGTATAACAGCACCATAACATAACCACTCCACTAAAAACCTGCTTAACACACACCAGGCATCCTGCAACTCAGCTGGATCAGTCACAGAAAAGGAGGCATGTGTGGTGCAGTTTCCATGTGTGTCTGAACTGTGATAATAGAGGTCCATTAGAAAGCAGACAGGAGGCCAGTGAGAGCAGTGTTCCTTCATTACTGCCTAATGGACATAAAATGGTAGCAGCAGCACCCCCCGAACACACACATAAACACACACTCACACACACACAAAACACAAGGCAGCAGATAATAAATGATGTTGATAAGGCTGGCTTCATACAAAGAGACAGTTAATGATGTTCTGAACTCTCTGAGGAAGTTTAATCCAACTGCATTGACCCACTGTCTTTGTGTGTGTGTGTGTGTGTGTGTGTGTGTGTGTGTGTGTGAGTGCGTGAGACAAACAATGCTGAGTTCGATCCCGAGAACAATGGATCATTTACAGGGAGGACAGCTCATTGGTTTTTGTTTTAATCATACTTACAACGGATCCCGCTCTCACACCACTGCCTTTGAGTTCACTGTTCCTGCTGTGAGCCCCAACCCTTTCCACTCCGTGGAAACTGACAGACTGACAGCAAAAACATTTACCTTAGAACAGATGAGTAACTCGAAAATACATCCACGGGAATCAGAAGTGTATTTAGTTTGATACAATTCTGTTATTTTTTTACTGACATTTAAACGGACACAGCCACATCATAAGTAACGTCTATATGTACTGTAATGACATGAATTCTCCATATACCTACCAATGAAATATTTAAAAAAACATATCACACTAATAAAATACATTTTTAGGCCTGCACTGTCACAGCAGCAGAATGATTTCCTGTTTCTGACAGTCTGATTAATATTCAAGTCACTGTGGAGAACTTTGACACTAGTGCTAGTGAGCTGTAATTACCTAACTGAAGCAATGACTGAGGGAAATATGATAACCTGCCACAGTTTAATATCACACCCTATAAATTTTTCGGCTGTCAAGAACAATGTCATTCTGTTCGCCTTATAGCCACAAAGTGTGCCAATTCAGATTTCCCTCTGCATAAACGCTCCTTTTTTGTATAATAAAATGGTTCTTCAGGCATGAATGCTATTGCATGTACATATACCCTGTATTTCAGGTTCTGACTTACATAATTCTTAACAACTCAATTTAAAATGTGACTTGTATCTGGTCAGACACCTCAGTTCAGTCAAGCGACGAAGCAAACAGATGCGATGTCTTCTCTTACTCTGCACGTCTCTTTGTGAGTTCACTGTCAGTTCAATTTGTTGCGGGTTACATCCTCCAACTCATATGAAGTCACCCAAAAAAAAATCCGATATGACCAGAAATTCAGAGTTGAGCGTGTAGGCTGGGTAAACAGAGTCTGTCTGTTTTTGCTTTTTTTACACTACTGCTCTCCTTTTCTTTGTTTTATGCAGTCAGTTGTGCGCTGCATCAATCCACCTTTATCTCCAACAGCAACTATGTCAAAGTGAGCCAGTGTTCTGCTCCAACAATCAACATGATTCGGTCAGAAGCTTTTAAAGCTCCGTGTAGTTTCAACAGCTCCTCTATCACAAAAATATTTATCTTTTCAATGGTTTTTTTAGGCTACTTCCAAAGCCGTTCCTGTATCCCTCTAAATGTTGCTGTCACTAAATTGATAAACTCCCATACATACAGTACCTATTGCACAAGTGAGGCCCAAACACACACAAACACACACACACACGTACACACACACAAAAACTGAAATACACATTTAACCTTTGCTTCCCCTTCCCCTTGTTCTGTCTAACAAAACACACACTCCTATAAAATACTCATAAATAATATAGCTATTGACTCAGCACTCAAACATGGGAACACCATACACATATAGTGGATTGACACCCCCCATCCCCAGTGCTCCAGTGTTCAGCAGTGCTATCCTGTTGCCTAGTAACCAGGTAAGGTTTCTAGTAAGAGCCTCTTTGCTGAGAGATCCCACCGTCCTAGACATCTCCCTTCCTCTGTCACCGTCACCCAGTCTTGCTCTTGCTCTCTCTCTCTCTCTCTCTCTCTCACTCCCTCACACACACACACACACTCTCTCAAAAGTTGCTTTCATTTAACTCTGCACATGCACATTAAATTTACCTGGCACTTTCCTTTATCACCAACGTTCAATCACCACTCTGCCGTAAAACTAGGTTGCTCTAAGTTATTCTTCCCGATGCACTTAGACACACTTATGCACTGTTTATCTCCCTCTTTCTTTTCTCTTTCTCTCTCTCCCTTACACACACAAACACACACACACGCACACGCACACATACACACACACGCACATGCACACACACACACACACATTAACTCCTTGGCAAACAGGCCCATTTTGTAACCATAGCAGAGACACGTGCCGCAGAGCAGACAGAGGAAGAGAACCAGAGCGAAGAGGTTGCAGTTTTCAGGTCTCGACGGAGTTGCAGTTAAGGATCAGGCTATATCCATTATACACAAATGCTGTAAAAGCATCTCTCATACACATAAACATACATGCACAAAGATGAGCACCCATCAAATGCATAGCCACACATTTGCCACTGGGAGCAGCCTTAAAACAAACAAGGGCACTTTTATTCCTTTACATTTAGCTGCAAAAACATAACATGAATTAAAGAGTTCTTCATAAAAATATCTCAAAAAGCCTAAGATGTGCAAATATAGCCGTTCTTTGTTAATATTAAAACAAGCCTCCACTGAAGTTACATATACATGCTAAAATACTGCAGTGATATGATCTCCATCTCTCTTTTTCATTCACACACACACACACACACACACACACACACACACACACACACACACATACACACGCTGTGACATGCTGTCCGCATTGCCATGACAACCCAGTGCTAGATCATGGGTTTTCCAGATCTTTTATTTATTCATCCATCTCTGCATTACTCTTTCATACCATGACACACATATACACACAGATGTGCATCCTTACACATGTGTGCATGTGTGCAAACAATTCCACACATTTTGTAACATACACAGTCCCTCATTTACAAGCCAATTTTATCATCAGAGTTGGTAGAACAGAGGACTAAAAAAGGACTTTGTATCTGCTTTTATGCTGACTGATGTGAGCAATATTTTGTTGCTTCCAAAACATTGTTGTGTGAAGTGAAAAAGCTGTCCATTTAAAGTAGGCCATTTCAAAAGGTCTCACTTTGTGTGTGTGTGTGCGTGCGTGCGTGTGTGTGTGTGTGTGTAGGTGTGTGTGTGTGTGTGTGTGTGTGTGTGTGTGTGTGTGTGTGCGTGCGCACGTTTCTGTCATTCCAACCATCTTTCAGACAGTAATGTGATCAGCAGCGAGCCAACGGCTGCTGTGTTATTCATGTGGAGCTTGAATATGGGGAAACGGCTCGGAACAGCAGGGAACTCAGAGACTCACATACAGTGGATAACACTCACACACACTAAGCACAACAAAAAAAAAAAGCTCATTAGAAACAGCAGTGCAGCTACTGAACAGCAAAGGCAACAAAGCAATATGACCTAAAAACATAACTGAATACTAAGCACTCTGTTGAAAGCAGGATGAAGAGAAAAAGCTCCAGCCATCAGCGAGGGTCCGCTAACGATTCACGGTCCCTGGAGAGCCCTGCGCTGACCTTCCCTTCTCGGCTCCTCCTCCACAAAAAGAAATACATTATCGCCTTTTCGGGTTATTTCTTCCATCTTGAGGATCCCACCAGGTGTGTGTAAGTGAAGCTGCGTGTGTGTGTGTGTTGTCTGAGGTGCACTATGTGGCAGGGTGGTTTCTCTGAATCTGTGACAGCCAAGTTTTTCAATTATACCTGCTAGCTCTCTGCCTTCCCACCTCTTACTTTCTAACAATCAGCCTGGATAAAGCACCTTTTACTGAACTCTATTCTTCTCCGGATTAATCCCTGACCACTAGGCCAGCCCCAACACACACACATGAATCCCTGCTATAAATCACACACCCTAGGAGTCATTCCATGTCAAATGCTGAGGCCCTGAGGAAGGATGGGAGTGAAAGACACCCTGGCAATTTATTTCGGCAGTGGTCTTTAAAAAAAGATTCCTTTTCATAGTATGCAACTGTGTGCACGCGAATCTAAAAATGAAAAAAGCATGCATAACTGATCCCTGCCTCCAATAAAATATATATTAAAAAAAACAATCAGGAGCTTTGGTGAATTTGCAGTCAGAACTCATATGTTTTAATAATAAGAAAAAGACAAAGGAATGAGAGGAGAAAGAAAGAGAAACAAAGAAAGAGCACACATTATTCAGCTGCAGCTTTTTTGGAGAGACTCAACGAGGGAGGAGGGGGTTGGTTAGGAGCATAGTTGTGTCTTGAGGACAAGGAAGCCACTGCATCTTCACTGCAGCAACATTTAACTAGCAGAGGAAGACAATAAGAGGCACAACGTAGCCGGAGCGAGCGGAGGGGTACATGCTCATCACTCGAGCTCGGGACTGGCTGAACTCCACGTCCGATTGTCAGACAAGAGCGCCGTGTTAAAGTACACACCGCGGAGAACAGATTGGATTTAAATGACCAATTTCTGTCCTTTTCACTTCTCACCATGTTTCTGTTCGTCTGCTGCGCTGCTCCTCCATCATCCCTCTCTCTGTCCTGATTCCTCTCTTTATCCTGTTTATCCCTTTCATCCTCCCTCGCTCCGTGTTCTTGCCTCAACTTTTAACTTCCTGTCCTCTCTCTTTGACCTCCCTTGTCTGTTTTCTATCCCAGACTTCATTTGCTTCCTCTTTCATCCATTTCTTGACTTTATTTTTTAGTTTAGCTTTACGCATCCATCTTCTCGTCTCTTTCTCCTGTCCTCAGTTCTTTGTCCGTCCCTCTATTTCCACCTGCTGCACTTGTTCAGTCACACACACACATTTCTCATCATAATCCCTTTTCTAATGCGACTTTTGACTAAAAGAGACCGAATCACATTTCCAGTATGGATTTCCTTGATGAGAGTGACAGTGCAGGTTTTTAATAGTGGCTTGATCTGTGAAAATACAGAACACACTTCAAGACCGTCACCAACATGATGCGTAGCCATGGCAACAGCTGCCAAAAGCCCTCCCACACAAGAAGTGGGCCAATCAGTGTGGCACTGCCACTACAGGCAATCTGACTAACGCTCTCTGACTGCAATACAAACTGGGCAGACGGAGATGAGATACTATATGTACCCTCTCCTCTATATCTAGAGATGTAGAGAAAAAAAAATCATTCAACAAGACCCTGCCTCCCTCTAATTTTTCATACTGTTTTAAAATTTTGTATCAGCATAATCTTACATGCTGGATAAAAATGTTACGAAAGCAGTGCTATACCAGTGCAATGGCCAGCCACCAACTGTTCATTGGCTGTCTGAAAGTATCAGGACACGGGTTCCTCAGGTGAAGCTCATCACGGGCAGGTGATAAAGAAGCGTCTGGCAGCACCATGTGTCACAGAGGTGGCACATGTCCGTCTGCAGCGCTCCTCGGGCCATCTGTGTTGTCAGCTGTGACGAGGAGCGCAGCGGAGGGAGGTTTGGACTTTCAATGCTAAAAGCAACAAGGAAGGGGCGGCGGGGGGGTGCACTTTACAACATCTTTGAAAACAAATAAAACCCCAGGACATAAATGTCCTGTTTTACTGTTTTAAGACAGGAGAGGGATGTTCGGGAACTTAATAGTCTTCTCTTTAATACATTGATCTTCTGACCCTGAACACCAACAGCCACCAGCTTCTCTCAGATTGACCTTTAACCTATGAAATGACAGTCTCATCAGTATGTTCTGATGAGCTACAATCTGGTTGGCTGCTGAAACGTGTTGATGACAACACGTGGTTTGTTATACATCCCTGCTCCAGTCGCAGTGTTTCTGCTCTAACCCTGGTGGCATCAATAATTTCACACCAGCTATCATCAGGCCAGCAGCAAAAAAACACACAAAATTTGTAGTACACACTCCTTTCCTCTTTAGTGTCAAAGCCTAGGGCAGGGATAAACAAAGATCTACTGTACTTGAATGTTCCCACAACACACACACACACACACCTAAACACCCTGTGCGCGCGCACACACACACACACACACACACACACACACACACACACACACACACACACACACACATATGCATGCACACATAGACATGAATGGTAATTCATACCTGGAGGGCTGACAAACAATACTACAGTGAAATGCACATTAGTTTTTCTTCTGTTTGGCCACATAATGCATTTCTTACCAATAACAATGATCCACATTGGGCTGAGCTCATTTGATCATTTCACATTAACAGTGGTAACTGAGTACAAACCTTTTTTTTAAATTGAACAAAAAGAGTCATCTAGAAAATGTTAATTTTTATCTAAAAACAAAGAGCGATATGACAACTTTGCCCACAAAAGATATTATATTAACCATCTGATCCTTTGTTTATTCAGTAGACACTCTAGTATTTTTAGTATTAAGTATTTTCTCCTTCCCCTATTCTTCCTAAACTAATTTTAATATATCTTTGTGAAAGTAAATATTTTTCAATTTAAAATTTGTATGTTTCTTCTATAAATGTAAATGTCCTGTCATAATATGAAGTTTAAGACTTATCCTATTTCATGAACCAAACTGTACACTTTGTGTTGCACTTTTGTACTTTTCCTAGGGAAGCTACACATGTACTCTTTACTTTCAATGTGTTTTGTGAAGTGAATCTATTGATTGTTTTTACCTTTTGGAGCTAAAACGTGTGTTGCAGGCCAGGGCTGCTGTGTAGCTGGTGTACAGTTCGGTTCTAACATGGAGCATTTTGTGACTACTCATGGTATTTCAGGGGCAAAGAAAGCCTTTATGCAGGGGAGGCCTTGTTGGATGCCTTGTTTCTCTACAATTGCATGGATGTGGCTACTTCTTAATTTTAACACTTTATAGAAATCATTCAATTTGTTTATTTGTTTTGTAAGAACTTGATTTACCTTTTTGTAAAATCAGTGTGCGATATGCTCTGTTTTCATTCTGGAAGACCTGAGCGTTTGTACGAGACAGACCATGTGAACGCTGTGTTTCTCTACAATTGCAGGGAGGTTATGCAGTTGCTATGTCTGGTGCTTTGTAATAAAGTGCTGAGATGCAGTGCTTGTACACTACACATACACAAACATGAACAGTGATACACATAACAACACATATTGCGAGGACTGTGCAGGGTGTGCCAGTACTGAATACGTCAGAGATCTAGGATCCCTCTCCCTCTGCAGTAATACACACCTAATGACCCCCAATCTGCTGTTATCATGAGCACAGGCCAAGTATAATGAGTCACCAATTGCACACACACACACACACACACACACACTTACTGCTCAGTAAAAATACAGTGAGATGAGCACTAAGTCTGGCAGAGATGCACAGAAGCGCCTCTGTGTGCATTTACACACACACACACACACACACACACACACACACACACACACACACACACACACACAAATTCACAACCTCAGGATGCCTGTCTAAGTGAAGCCTGTCTGAGTGGCAGTAGGAGAAGGACAAGCTGCTGACATCAAGGCGAACTCTCTTTGTCTCTGACATTGCAGAGATGAAGTCATAATCACACACACTACAGACGAAAAGAGCGAAAAACCTCTGACATGACGTCTCTGTGGGAGTGAGAGGAAGTGGACAATTCCACTTTTTTGCCCTGAAGACAGAGCTGATTAGGAGTCATTATATCACTGCTATACCGCATGTTGTTACAGATCCCCCTCAGTAAATAGTAAGGCCTCTTATCATGCTGAATTTGATACTTACCCAGGCTACATTAAATGAGATTCTTCATACTGGAGATCTTTACCCAGACTGTTAATCTTTCTGCCTGGAGAAATCCCCTCTGCTTTAACTTTTCCCTGCTTAGATAAGGGATAAGTTCAATTTTAACAGTCCTTATCTCACAACAAATATCATAGGCCTTTAATTCATAAAAAAAAAAAAAATCAAACGCAAAAGGTTACCGACTGGTCTGTGCATGTGTGTGGGCGTATGCACATGTGTCTCATTGCAGCCTCATCTGTATTCATTTACGAAGGAAGTGCAAGAGGCCCTCTCAACATGCTTAGAGTATAGGAGGACTAATGGAGACAGATAGCATGATGAATCCACTCATCTGTAATGGATTAACCTTTATCTGGACCCCGAATCCAATCTCATCAGCCTGAATCAGCCGTGCTATTTTATCACACCATCCAACTAGCAACTCCTAAAGATTCAGTGATGTGACAGTTTGACAGCATAAGCTAGATAAAAGTCTATTTAGGTATAATTCAATACACAACATTATCTCCTGGACAGACTTCGTCTTAGGACCACACACCACTGCTGGTTTTTCACAGTTTACATATTTTTGCAGATTACAAATTGCAAAATCACAAAAAAATGAAGATTCCTATTTTCCAAGTAACAGCGTGTTTTCTGTTGCTTTTTTAGTAGCTCTCTGAGTTAAGAGGCCAATGGTACTTCGTCATTCAGGAATTCAGGAATTGTTTGAAAAATAGTTAAAGTGACCAGGGCCTTTAAAAGTGTCTTCAAAATATTATTTTTGTTAGGTGGACAGTTCTAAACCCAAAAAGATTTAGGAATTTACTACCATATAAGGCACAGAAATCTTCATATTTGAGAGGCTGGTACCAGGAAATCTTTGGCAAGTTTGGCTGAAATATACATTAAATCTTTAAATATTTAAATGATTGTTGTAGATTTTATTTTATTTCATCAATCAACCTACTGATTAATCAACTGACATCCCAACATGGACTCACCAATGCAAAGACCTGTTTAAAAGTGTGAGATCATTTTAGGGTTTTCATCTAAGTGCGCATTAAGTGGGATAAATCCATTCCAGTTTCATCTTTTGATTCTATTGTACAGTGGATGAGTGAATGCAGTAAATAAACAAATAATTTGAAGAGCTCACTGCTGCAATTGCAGCTTGAGTAATAAGATGCATTCTTCTGGAAATCCACAGATGTTTATGCAGGGTCCGAAATTAACTTTGTGACTCACTGGCCAAGGTGGTCGGAAGATGAAAAAAAATCCACCGGCCCAGCATATGTTTTCCTGCCTAATAAATTGCCTTTTGTATCACACACACATATGCGTCACTATTGCATTGTGTCAATAAGGTATTATGTTGAATACCAAATTAAAGAGGCCAGCGCAAAATTCACTAAGTTATTTTCAATATTTTTATCTGCAGAAAATAAAGTAATTCATAAATCGATTACATTAAAATTTGAATGAAAATTTAAAAGCCAGAATAAAAACAACTTTGGCAACACACAGAACGACTCATAACCATCGCCTCTACATTGTACTGCAACCAGTCTCCTAACCTCCATCTCTCAAAGAACTTTCTCTTTGCAGGTACTTCTTCCTCACTGTTTTCTACATTTTCTTTGTAAAGGTTGGCTTATCCCGTCTTAATATCGCCACTTTGCTTTGCTTAATTTATCTGTATCTATATATACATCTACAGGTATTTAGCTAGCTAGCTAGGTCAACGTTATCCATCTATTTAGCCAATCTCTCTCCTCAAAGTCTGAATCAGCGGCAATGTTTGGGAGATTGGCGCCAGAAAGGTTTCTGAACACTTATCATAAGCTACTACACTATTATATTATTATAATTGCTCACCGCTCTCTCTCTCTCTCTCTCTCTCTCTCTCTCTATCAGCTGATAGTAGATCAGCAGCAGGTGAGTTACCTCAAAAGCGTTACCTAGGTTACCTGCGTTAGGTGAAAGGAAAGTAGGGGCGGGTCCTTACGTAACACGTCTTGTGTGTGTGTGTGTGTGTGTGTGTGTGTGTGTGAGACAGACACAGGACAGAAGCAGAGCGCCCGTAAAACAAAATGCGGTAGAGACTCCCAGGATGGAGTTTTATGACGTTTTTGGTACAAACATTTCCACGTGCCGGATACGCTTCTGAGATCTACTCACCAGACAGCAAATCAACTCGCACTCGGCGCTCGGTGGGCGTTAATCTCGGACCCCGCGTCCATGTATAGGCAAGAGACCAGTCCAATTGATCAGTGTTGGTGAGCTTAATAAACGTGATGAATGAGAAAATGCTGTTGTGTTGAAATGCTGCTCTGGTAATTGTGAGCAGCTGTTGACATTTTTCCCTGTCACATGTGATTAGTGGTTTCTCAAAGACATATTAGATACTTCTGCAGCATGTGGCATAGGACTGTGAGGAATCTGGCTTTTATATGGTACAGTTTTGTTCACAACAGTTTGATCACTGGCTTGTTTGACCTCTGTAGTTGTTCTCTTTATCCTCTCCAGACTCACACTCTAATAAGTGTGTGCATTCCTTTGTGTGGTTGAGTGGCAGTGCATTTATGTTGCGAATAATATTTACACAGCCCACTGTGGACCACCAACTCTGCGCTGCTTACACAGTGGATCCTGCACGCACTCACACTCGCAGACACTGAGGAATGAAACACAGAGCTGTCCAGCGAGATCAGCTCTTATGACATAACCTGGTTCCAGTCTTAAACAAGCAGCTACGATGCGATGCCAAGCATGCGACTGTGTGCGCCACGTTCATTAGCCATGTTATCTTGGTACAAACAGTCCCAGCAGATGCCAAACAACAACACATCCTACACCATCAGCACTCAGCTGGAAATCAGAAATGCAATCAGGACGCAGGCAGGAGAAAAGCACATGTGCTGACCACAGAGGCATATGTTTCAAAGGAATAGGCTTCCTCAGCAGCCCCTGCCACGGTGCTTTGAATAAAACAGACATAACGTAATGCAACATTAACATCTGTCAAACAGCAGGCAGCTGGACACTATATTCTATGTGTCTAAGTCTACGTGTCTAACTGGATATGGTTCGATCACTTTCAGCCTTTACCTCTCTTCTGTCCTCATCTGCTTGCTCAAACTTGCTATTATTTCAAATATTACCGTGCCTAAATGTGAAGGAGCTTTCATCTTCTCGAAGGGTTTGCACGCATCCTCTTTCTCCACTTTGGGTAACTACCTCAAAAAAAAAAAAACAATACATGTGAAAACAACTTGGAAAACAGTATTTCAAGTACTCTGGATCCCAACTTTGAAATATTTAAAAAACCCTTCAGTTCCTGTGCGTAGGAGCAATCATGAGGAGAAAAAGACTTGGCCAGAAGCCCTTTCACTTTGAGCTGTATTCATTTAAAAACAGCTGACAAAATTTGCATTTGTGGGATTTCCAAAATGTCTGCACAAGTCTGCTGATTCAATCCCCTTTCATTTTTTTTCTATTTTAGATATAACTGCTTATGCATTAAGGACAGCCTCCTTGATTTGTTGAATATTTTAATATTATCAAGTTTCCCTGTTCTTTAAAAAAAAACGTCCACTTTAAATGGATGGGTTCCTTAGCTCCAGGGAAATTCCCTTTTGGATGTGTAGCGTTAGCCACAAAACAGAAACCTTGGAGCTGAAGGAGATGCTTTGTACTGCTCACTTGATGGAACAGATGATGGCTGACATGGTAGTTTGTATCAAAGGCCTGCTGTTTTAGGAAAGTCTCTGAAGGCATTTCCCACAAGAACCCCCATGCGACAGTTTCCTTATCGGCCCATTTCTCAAAACAAGCAGGATCAACGTGGTAAAGTGTCCAGGAGCGTTAAAGGGGAGATCCACCAGTTTTACACATGAAGGTCAGTTTAGTCATCATGGAGAATTCTGCTCGGTGAAAATAGATATATCATGTCATGTGTGGCTCTGGAGGGAGCTTTACTCATTACAGCATCTCGGTTCTCTTCAGTTACAGGTTTCAAATATTTGACAGAAAACCTGCATTTGGGCCCCATCAGCTGAGTTTGAAAGATTAGGGCTTTTAAAAGAGAGGAAAGCTCTGACATGTGTCTCTGAATTGGATTTGTAGTCAACATAGAACCGATAAATAAGCAAGACCGTTATACTTACTGGTATTAGCTTATTACGGCTTTATCAGTAAGGGTATATACAGTATGTTGGCCAATATGCAACGAGAAACTGCTGTACAGAAATGCCCAACTAGCGTTAAGGTTATTTAAAATTAGTGTCACCATTACATAGTTTATCCACCAGAGAGCAATGAAAAGTTTATTTTTTTTCAATGTAAAATATCCCACTCAATGTTGACCTGGGTCAAATAAAATTATCGGCTGATTTATATTGATATCAGTAGTGGCCTAGATCCAGCATCAGTCTAGCAATAGTTTGTAGGATCCATCTCTTTTGATGCTTGAATCATATTGGCGACAAAAGAGCATAACAAAAAGTAATTTTGATCTGTGAAACACCAAGTTATTTAAGTTTATACAAGGGTGATTGCTATATACTGATGAAAAAAATGTGCATATGTATCTAACTGTCTCTCTATTTTCGCTCCACCTTGTCGAGATTCACCTCCAAAAGATAAACTTCCCCCCTCCGGCTGCCACTGCCTCAGGCCTGTACAAACACACACTGTCTAACAAAACATCATGCATTGGTGTTACAAATTCATCTGTGGATGCAGCCAGAGTTTACAGTCAGCTAGCATCATCTAATACAGTCATAAGCTCCCCACAACAATAGAAGACAAAAGGAAAGACTTTAGGGAAAAGAACAATGATAGTTTCCATTTTATAATTTGACCTGTATTTTTATACTCTCTTCACCCCACAGAGTAGATTCTAGGCTCCTCAGAAATATATTTAACAAAAAAAATATGACTCAGGTCCTGATTTTGGTTTTTACACCAACCACTTAATCACATCAGTGATGAAAAAGTATTTCGGGGGTTCGTCTTCAAGTTCTTTTCACAGTAATTGTATTCGGATACACAAAAAAAAAAAAAAAAAAAAAAGTTCTTTTTTTTTTTTCTCCAATGCTCCAGTGGTCTAAAATATCCCACAGATGAAAATCATCCCGACAAGATGTTCAGCAGAGGGGTAATAATAGACACTAAAACACACGAGCAGCTAAAAACTGATGTCACTTGGACTATTTGGTATCCCCATGTTAAATTTAAATTAATGACTTTTGGCACAAAATGGCTGCCAGAAAATGTTAGTAGTGGGATGCTGTGTATTTAACCTATACATTTACAACTGGTTAATGATGTGCATTTTCAATTCCCTCTGATTTCTATTTGAATTTGACTGAAACACAGCTCTAGTGAATATTACCCGGCACTTCAAATCCACACTTGGAACCTGAGATATACAGAGGTAGGTTTTGTAATAAGGAAACAAGAATGAAAATAGAACTGGAAACACTGCTAAGCAAAATTGAAAACAGCTCAACTGTATACTGGGTATAATGAGTGGAAAGATTTAACCAAAGTGGACCTGAAATGAGTGTGACGCAGTGGTCAATAGTCAGTCCTAGGACTCCCTACAGATTTCTTTGTTCTTTTGCTTCAACGCTGATAATGGTGGTGCCGCATTACAGGCGTGCTGTAATCGTACAGTTACTGTATATACCTACAGCCATGTGTATGTGTATCTGATCGTACTTTTTGCAGCCTAAAAGCTTTGTTTGTGGCTCCTACTATTTGCAGGAATAACTGCCTCTTTAAGCAAAATGCACCAACATGGTTTACTGTGACCCAGTGAATGACCAACTCACCGGATTTGGTGACTTTAACCATCTTCTAGCCACAAAGAAAAGCACACGCCCCTACACAAAATGAAAAAATATAAAATCCTCCAAATCTCAAGTCAGCGCAGGACGGAAAATCAGTTAACATCTACTGTCTCTCCAACGCGGATGAGCTCAAAACAACTGCAGTAAGACCAGTTGTTCCTATATGTACAGCCACACACCTCATTATTAATTTCTTATGTCCAAACATTGGCATTCCGAGGAAATTTAACCCCAGTGTTTGGAGAAAAGACCATTGTAGGTCCACCAGTGTGGAGTCTGCCATTGGCGATTGTTTAGTCTCGGAGAAACGAGTGAAGTTGCTAAATTTACTTGGCTAGTGCAGAGCTAGCGAAACCATTACGCCCACTGACAACGGCAGATGACATCGTCATGTTTTGACATGTGGTTTGGACTTGAAAGCATAAGAATCACTTACCTTCGATCAGGAGATGTATACAAGAGCGCCAGTTCTCACACATAAAGGACTGAGGACATATTTAGTCTTACCGGGTGTCAGACAGGGTTAGATTTCCGCAAACGAAAGGATATGGGTTGCAGACGACACGAAGACACCAGTTTCGAGGCCTTGTTGTTTGCTTTAAGCAGAAGAAGGCCACGGGGGCCAGGGCCGGGTAGGGCTGCTGCTCCTCTTCCTCGGAGACACAGTCTGGATCGCGAATGGGAGCCGTGATGCGAACTCCCAGTGTTGGTCCAACTTCCGCTTCCAGCTCCGGTTCTTGCTCCTCATGCTCCTGGACCTCAGGACTCCATTCATCTCCTTCTCCCCGACCGCTACTCCTCCTCCTCTTCCTCCTCTTCTCCAATTCCCCCCCCTTCTCCTCCTCCTCCTCTTCGTCGAGGCCTCCGCCAGGGTCCACATCCCGACCCTGGGCGTCACTCCGGTAGGGCGTCTGTATAGCGAGCCTCACCTCCTCCTGCACCTCCTCCCACTCCTGCCCCTCCTGGCAGCCTGCGTACTGAAAGCGCGCTCTCCCCTCGCCATCAGTCATGATAGAGCATCAGGCAGAGCCACTCTGCGGGGAGGTCAGAAAGAGGGAGGTCAGAGAGACAGTGGCCGAGAAAGAAGATGGTTAAAGAGAGCGATTGTAGTCAGATCACACAATGGACCAGAAAAAACAATCACGCTGTTTCCTCCTCAAATCCCTCAGCAACAAAAGTACTCGCTTCCAATCAATGTACACACAGTTTATCATTCGTTTACTGACCTGGTAGCGCTTGAGGCTTTCCATGAGCGTTTCTTTCACAAAGCTCTTTGTGAGATCTGAAAACCGCTTCCCTCCTCACGCCTCTCTCTCTCCATTTAAAAAAATGAACTGAAGCTGCCCTGTCCCCATGATGGACAATAAAAGTACCACACAGAACTGCGAGTCTCTCCGCGGCGCTATCGCAGAAATATTGTGTTAATATGATATGGGGGACACAGCAAACTCACTATTTAGCACCAGGGACGGACGATTATTTGCTCTTTCAGTGACACCAAATAGTTAGAAAGACGAAATGAATCCTGTAAAACAAGGTACTACAGGTTTAAACTGGGATATTATGGGAATAGTGGGGAATTTTTTTTCACTCCCTCTCCCTTTCTCTTCCTGTTGCTATGTGATTGAACAGATGGACTGCTTTCTGGTTTACTGGAGGTTTTTAGCCCACACCACGCACTGGTGGGCAGGGAATGCGCAAAAAGGAAAAAAAAGAAAAACAATATACGCCACCCTAATCCCGGTTATTATAATAAATCGAATAACGCGGAGAACAAAACATTAATCACCGTGATCCAGCCAACAGACTTTTCTCTCTTAAGGGCTGTTTAATGGGCTTTGTCGTCCGTCGTTCGCCGTTGCGAGAGGGGGAATAAAAAGGCGCATCTGACGCTTGGGGCACTTGTATGTTCTCCTCCAGGAGTCGTACGACGGGGGATCGTATTAAAACACGCTCTCGTCCTAATGATCGCCGAAAAAGTACTTACACACGCGTTTGAGACGGCGTCGAAAGGAGCCGGACCCGCCTGAGACAACGGAGCGCCCCGCGTCACCTGCGTCCCCCGTCTCCCGTTGTTCAGAAAGTGGACACGATGGACACCGAAGCGCGAAAGGTGACAAAAAGAGCAACTTTGTCCTTTTAAAATACCTTATCGAGACGGAATCGGAAGTTCCCATAAGCATGATCCGTGACTTTCCGCGTTTCCAGCGCGCCCAGCCTTCCTCAGCTCTCCTTCCCTTCTGCTTCTCTTCCTTTCCTCTCTTCTCTCTCCTCGGAAAAAAAAAAAAAAAAACAACTCCTTACTTTTTTGTTTTGTTTTTGTTTTTGTTTTTGTTTCGCCTCTTCTCGGATCGACGGTAAATCCAAGAGCCGATCAAAGAATCGGCCGAGGCGGTCTGGGTCTGCGCGTCGGGGTTAAACGGGAACATCCATCCACATCCGCGCGTCCGTCCGTCCTCGCCGGGGCGTCGGTTTACGCAGCGTGGAGCGGAGATGTGCGCGTCGGGGGCCGGACCGTGCGGGCTGGAGCTCCGCGGATGATGTGACGGGGATAAACTCGGCCCCCGGACCCGGGAGCCCTGACACGTGACGCGGTGCCCGGCTATGGAGACGTAGCGCACACGGTGGGAGAAACACACACACACACACACACACACACACATATGAACACACAAATACACGCGCGCACAGGCGCGCGAAAAACCGGGCACGGAGAGCCAAGCTGGGCGCGCACGTACCGCGGTGTTTTATGCATCACCATGCGGTCGGCGGCAGATAATGGAAACGGTATGAAAAATATATTAACCTGTACGGTCGGTGTAAGCACGGAAACACCGCAGCGTCATAATCATCGTTGTTTTTGATCACAATCATAAAAGTTACTGCTCCTCAGAGTGAAATCAGGCTACGTCACACTATCACCCCTCGTATTTCATTTATAGATGTACATATACATATATAGAGAGAGAAGAATATCATAGATTTATACCCTGTCCATGATATATTTTAAATATATACCCTACAGTAAGATGACCGCTTCTTTATAGACACACTAGCGTGTAATGGGGAGCTAAAGGCAGATTATTGTGTCAACATCTCCTATGCTTTCACATAAAATATTTATATAAACATAATTATAAATATTTGTCCAGATGTGGATCCTTGGTAACCCGTTGGGCTGAATAGAAGGGTTTGGGTTTGGGACTTCATCAGGAGGTTCAGGCGCAGACAGGTGACGGAAATTAAAAAGGCCCTTGCAAGCTGAGCTGCAAAGCCACTCTGACCTCCAACGGAACAACACAAAAACTTAAAATGACTCTTTCTATTTCTAAATTTGGCCATTACTTCCAAAATAATAATAAAAGCTGTCAAAAAGCTGGTAGAATTTTGCTTAGACTGGCTATATATGTTATTTTATCTGATTTAGCCCATATAAATCACTTTGAGAAACAGATCCGACTACTATTTAGACCACATGAGCCACTTTGAATTACTTGGATCTGGTCTGGATGCAAAATAATTTTTCCCTAAAGTGCAAAAGGCCGGCGTGATGCTCATTTCATTTAAATAAAAGAGCCATTTCGGAACACATCATCTACCCAAGAAGGGGTAGAAGATGTGAGAGCTTCTATTGAAGCTGCAAATATTAGCCCACTAAAAGAAAACTTACCCCGTCATGAATGTTTAGTCTTAAGTGTTATATTAGGTTATAAACATATAATCAATCTACAAACAACATTGGCTGAATACACACAGTATGTGCGATTTTTTACCTTTGCATCATAATTAACGTGAAATTAAAGCCTCAGTAATGGGAAACTTATTTCTAAATATTTCTTTTTCAGTATATTCGTCATGGTTCAGTGCTTGTATTCAATCAGGCAACTGCTCCTTCTGTGCTGTGTCAATGTCTTTATAGGCAATTTGATTTGACAATCAATTCAAACTCCCATGCTGCCTGGACAATCAATCACAAATACATACAATATATTTGATGAAGTTTTAATGTGATAAAGTGAGAGAAAGAATGGAAGAGATGGAGGAAGAGAGAGGCAAAAAAAAGCACAGATTGAAAGAGGCAGACGTTTATACTGGGGTTTAGTTTAGTGTTTCACTTTTGGTTCATGAGCAGCACCACTGCCAGGGACCCTGCTGTTAAACCCTGCTGACATCAACACCGTAGAAATAACCTGCCAGAAACTTCACAGTAATTGACATCAGGATGGGAAGAGTGAAAAAGATTCAAAGCTTCCATATGGAATCAAATCCCTCAGGCTTCTTCTAGATCTGACGGCTGATTGGCTGAAAATCTGACCAGTCAAACACAGATCACAGATTTATGAGATGTCTCATGTCATTTAGACGCACCAAGTTTGCGGGAATCTTTTGAGGGAGACAAAGACTGAAAATTCATACACATATTCCTGTTGGATCGCTCACTCGGGCGCTCCACGCTGACACAGAAGAACCGATAAAACAGTTTGGCCTATCAGTTCTGCTTATGTTCTCACTGGCCATCAAGAGGAACATAAGCAGTCATAAAAGTCAATGCAGATATGGTAAGAAATAAGTCTACAGAGCTCCTCGTCTGAAATACTGGTGAATCCTGAAAGCACCGACTTTGGCTTGAGTTTACTTTTATTTCAATTGTTATTATAACAATATTGTTGTTAAGGATAAGACTGAAATAAATGTATGCCAAAATATAACTCAGGCTTTATCATTTAAATATATTTTTATTAAATTCATCTTACAAACTGAGTCAGAAGGTCAGTCCTCTTAGTTCAATTCATGCTAATCATCCGTTGCCGTTGCAAAAATATACAAAAAATTGATTAGCATATTCTGTGCTCAGGAGGGGAACAATCTATTTAATTGTTTTGGTGTGTGTGCTCAGATCTCATAATGAACAAGTAGACCAGCAGGTCAATCTCCCAACAACCTGATTTAATCCTTTAATCTTTGTTTGTATACATACAAAGGGATATGAGACTTATAATCTACATACTCTTTCTGATTCTGTTTTCCCATCCTCGTGTCTGTACAACTAAGATGATGATGGAAATGCTTATTCTCAACTTTGATTGTTCATATTACCAGGTAACTATAGCGATCTATTAAATTATGTCAATAGTACGATAGATTCATTTAAATGTATGAATTAAATAAAATGTTAAGCTAAACGCGAACAGTCAGTTAATTATGATTAAATATCAGAAATGTTTGGAAACACAGAATGATGCAGTAGTCAGGCCCAGTTTTTATAGTTGTGCGCTGCAATGGATGCATGCAAACTATAAACACAGTGACTTATACTACTTGTTTGTCACAACTAAAAACAAAAGCGAAATGTAAGCGGAGTCAGACCAGGTAAGAAACTTCATGCCGGCCCAAGCCACACATCCATTGTCTCTAATTTGAATTGCACACATAAGCAAAGCAGCGGTCATCTTTACAAAGTTCTTTAGGATGACAGACTGTCATTTGGGTTAGAAAAGATTTAAAGTTACAACTAGAATGGCGCTCAGTAGAGCACATACCCCCTCCAAGGCCAACATCAAATAACAAGTATGTGACCTCAGAAAGAAAAACAACAACAAAAAAAAAATAATAATAGTAACTGATTCAGATCTGCCCCGAAATTGAATGGGTTCTTCCCTGGCCTCTGTGCAATCCCTGCACCAACTTTGGTGGAAATCACTTCATTGTATTTTGCATATTCCTCCTGGCAAATAAAACCAACAAACAGACATGAGTGAAAACATAATTTCCTTGACGGAGGTGATAAGATTTGTTGAAATCACACTGCCAGTGATACATTCTTTTATGGAAACGCATTGCCTTGCAGCTCACAGATCACTATAAAGCATCGGCAACACTGGAACAAACTGAATAAATGCTGGGCACACGGATGTGAAGCCAATGCCAACTTCTCGTTGCACAAGGCTAAGCTGTACAAGATAATAGTTTTCCACGAGGTTGATGCTCTTCCTTCAAGACCCTTGGCAGCGCAACCACATCCCTGAAAGCTAATTAAAGAGTCGTTAGAAGCACAGAAGCTGAGGGGACAATGGAGACACTGCTGGATGTTATTAAAAAAAACTTTAACAGTGTTTAATCGTTATTAATAGTTATTAGAAAGGAGGCTAGGGCATTAATTTAGTCACACCTGCCCAGGTTATTCCTGTTTGTTTGGGGTTTTTTGTTTTGTTTTTTGTTTTTTTTTTGGGGGGGGGGTTGTCCTAAAACTGATTTTGTGTCCGCAGCCCCCATTCCTGCTGAATCAGTCTTTCCTGTTATCCTGGAACGTTACATTATCCCCAATAAGGTCCATCGGGAAGACTGGCTGGTCACAACGGGAGAAAAAAAAAATCCTCTTCGTGTGTGCTAGTGTGTGTCCATTCATTCTCAGCTGTGAGCAAAAGTGGGCGGTGTGCTGACAGGACAGCACACACCCCTCTTACACCTGTCTACCCCCCCCCCCCCGCCGCCTTTCCATCACCCACAGACTTGGAGCTCATATCCTCATTACGGTAGGCTTGGCCCCAAAATGGCTCCCATGGGGTTTTGGCTAACATTGGCTCCAGTTTCAGTCCATTCTCAGCTGTGTGCACAAAGCCTGACAGCCTGGTTTGAATTTTCTCTTAAAAAATGACTTTCTCTATCACTCTACCTCTCAGCAGCATCAGCAAGTATCTGATTTTGTCGGCTCACTTCTCTTTTGTCACACGAGAAAGTCACTCCCTACAGCTGATTTTAAAACCCTACGCTATAAACACTGTACAAATAGTTATAAGTTCAACAAGGGGGCAAATAATAGGCTGTGCGTTATCTTACAGGAAGAAAACATCTCTCTTCACACACCATTTTTAATTCATTTGTACAGTATGTATTCCCACCAGTCCATATCAATACGGATGCCTTCTCTTCCAACAGATAATCAATATTCCTCCTTCAGCCTGCACACTCTTCCCTCCATTCCCTGGTTGTCCCAACCACTTTCCCATCCCCCCATCCCAACCTCCCAACATCCTCCATCCTCTCCTCCCCTCCCCTTCCCTCTGACTCCCACGCTTTCATCATCCAGCCTTTTCTTCGTGCCTTTCTCATCTCCTGCTCATCAGTGACCATCCCTCGATCCTACTAAGTGGGATTTTTTGAAGTTCAATAAGAGAGAGGGGAAAGCCACTGGACACACAGAAGTGATGGGCTTTCATTTCAAATTACAAAATGAGACTTCCAATCAGACACAGACTGTAACAGATGAAATTCTACAGGATGAGAAGTAAATTAAATCAGCCTTTTCTTAATTTTATCTTATTTGTGGTGCAATCTGTAGTTTAGAAAATCAAATCTTACTGTGAATTATGATATTAGGGGTATCACGCTTGTATGCAGTGCCATTAATAGGAGCAAATTATATTACATAATGGTTTAAAAAAGGGTCATACCATGAGAGCAAAAATGGCTGAATACACTAAGAACATTGCAGTACCTATAAAAAACTTGACAGAAAATCATTTCAAGTCCCTCCTGTGCTGTCTCATTGACAAGTGATCTCTAGAGATGTGCAGGGCAGAAACACAACAAAGACATCAAAGATGTCTCAAAAGTAATGAATGAAAACAACAAAGCCCAGGAATAGTTCTTAAAGATTTCAGCATCATCTCCATTTTTTGCTGCCTTATCTCACCTTGTCCTCTGATCTATCTTACTTCCAAGTATTCATCTATCTTATCCTCGCCTATTCCTCCCCCTCATTTCTCCACCCCCACATCTCTGGGGACTGGAGTCTTCTCATTAGGCCTGGTGACGTATGTGTGGAGGGGGAGACACTACACCTTTTCTTTCAGAGGGCTTTCCCCGGCAGCACGGGTACTTCCATACTATACATGTGCAGAATTGCGTGAGTATCTTGAGTTTATTGCACAAAGCCACTGAAATATGCATACTCCCAATGTATTATTGAAATCTAGCTAAGAAAAATACACTGAGATACATAAGAATGCGAAAGAGAGGCTGGCATAGTTAGAAAGGAAGAAAGAAAAAGAAAGAAAGAAAGAAAGAAAGAAAGAAAGAAAGAAAGAAAGAAGTGTGTTGTTAGTTTTTTTATATTCCTCTTTCAAGCTGCATGCCAAAGTAATCATTCTAATTAGGATATGGAGAGGAAAAAATATCTGTACATTCATAAACACAACAGGAACAGAGGAAACAGTTACATAATCACAGAAAAACACTAGCTCACACACACATACACAGTATGGTGCGGTATCACAAACAGCTTTAGAACAAAATCTGTCATGCCACAGAGTTCACTTAGCCATGCAGCTTTGTGGTACATGTTGACATGTGAGAGACACCTCTGTGTGTGTGTGTGTGTGTGTGTGTGTGTGTGTGTGTGTGTGTGTGTGTGTGTGTGTGTGTTTTGTGTGTGTGGGGGTGATGCATAAAAGCGCATTAGATTTGCTCTCATCTGCATATAGCCTGTGTACACACATCGTCTGTTGGCTCATCTGCATTCACTTGCGTGTAAATATGTATTATCCTCAAGCATGTGTGTGCGGTACTGCTTGTAGGTGGTGCTGGTGATGTTGCAAACTGTAGTTGGCAAACTACTAATACAGCAGGGTAATGTAAAAGTGAATGGTACAACGCAGCTTTATTTTGGACTCTACATCTTTTTCCGTTTCCTTAAAACAGTCAAGCCAGTTTGCCACAGAACAGTGCTGCAAAAATCCCATCAACGTTCGCTAAAGCTGAGCTCAAAGCAAACTATTTGTGCAATTTTACTTTGGCAGTGAGAATGAGTCAGATAATCATGTCCATTCTGTTGAAATTAGCTGATTTCACTCCAAAAGTTTGCTGATTTTAATGCTGAGGTGTCTGGAATATAATACAGACCAGCAGCAGAAAGAGGGTCTTTATGATGACTTGCAGGGCACAGCTGATTTGCTCGTAGTCCTGCCACTGTTTTATGGGTTTATAGCAGCTCTTGACATCTGAAATGAAGTCTAGAGGTCTGCAAGTGACTTCTTCTACCTCAAACACTGAAGAGTTTGAATCCAGAAGGTCTCATAACACGTAACGTAGATAACTGATGGGTGGGCACTGAACCCTAGAGTTAGCACTGAAAAATCAAAACAGAATTTTATGCACTTTCTACAGTCTTATTAACCACACCTGAAAACACAACACAATGTCCTGAGACTGAATACATTTGATTAGATGAATTTGAGCTTCTTCATCATTTTTATCCCTCGAAACTGGTGGAGCAGACAGATGCAACTGATTGACTGACTGCTTGATTGAATAAGGGCGTAGCTTCAACCATTTGTGGCTAACTCAGACTGAAAACGCACATCCAACCATTTCACGCAAGCACACGTTTCACAGTGAGTGAAATTCATAAAACAGAAATACGCATATGCATAACGTACAAAAAAATACAGAAGCAGTTCCTGCATCTGCAGTGCATAATTCTGCAGGACAAACAGAAGAAACCAGTTATGATTCTGAGTTTGTATGTTGTTGTCATGAGTAATACACAATTAATACACAAGTGAAACAGTGGCTTGAAAACAAGAAACGTGAAGGCTGAATGAGTCCTGAATATATTTACTATATATTTACCATTCCTGTTGGCCTACATGTACATGCTAACACACACCCTTGCACCTATATATCAGTGAATACATACACAAAAAGACATGTATATACTTTTTTTTTTAATCTAGAATGTGTCGTATTTATTTTAGATATTTTAATCTACATTTTAAAGCCTAACCAGGGAAAATGCCTGCAAAGTATCTAATCTAGATACACTACATGCATTTTCTCTCTGCAATCCCGCCAGGCTGAGTGCAACTTTTTCTTTCAATAAATTATTTAGGTTGTTTATTTGAACACCAAACACCAAATTATCTTATCTGGGTCTCGGTATGTAAATAGCTTTAAATCTGATAAATATCAAGAAGGAATGGATCTGATTCCTGGTTGCATTATCTTTCTTTAGTGTGGTTCTGTTGTGTCTGCACCCTGTCTGCTTCCATCGATCGAAAATGAAAAGGAAAAAGCACATACCCACACACACACACACACACACACACACACACACACACACACACACACACACACACACACACACACACACAGGAAATGACTGCCTGCTGGCCTCTTGAAAAATATAAAACTAATTTTCAATACAAAGACCTGCAGGTTCCAGAGTGTTCCTCACCCACGTACACCCCTACTGGTAGACTTCAAACTGCTTCAGAGAGAGACAGAGAGGCGGAGACCAAACAGGGGAGAGAGTGAACAGGGAGGAATAAAGGTATACAAAGTGAAAGTGAGATGGAAGGAGTGAGAGGAGAGAGACAGAGCAATGAACACAGACACAGGAGGACTGAGAGAGAATGATGTGTCATGGCAGCAGTAACCTCTGGATTATAATCTGGTGTTGTATAAATTTCTGTCAGCCCTCTGTGTGACATTATATTAAGACATACACATGGACACATACACATACAGAACACCAACCTTCACAATACTGTACCTCCTCCGCTAACACACAGTGTTGGTGAAAAGTTGTACCTTTACTGCAGAAAACCGAGCACTATTTATTTACTGCATGCATTTGTTTTGTCATCAGAATGTTGGCCCTAATAACGAAGACCCCTCCTGAAACTGATGCACATAAATTATTTTTTTCTAAAGAGACCAGATACAAAAGAGTCCTGAGGATGAGTCACATGCCGCAACGACGATCACAGTTGACTACTTGGAGCCATTGACACATAGACTCCACAGTAAATTGGGACACAACCTGGACCTGAAATGATTTTGAAGCAGCTAAACTCGTGTGCCCAGTTGACTCTAGTTTAGTAAGGAGTGAAAACCGCTCCTTTCCCATTCTTTTGTCTGGTAGTGCTAAAAGTGTCTTGGCCGAGACAACATTGGAGTCAGTTTCATGACAGCTGTATCAGGTCAACAACTTACTACTTCTACTTTACCATGTGTAATAGAAGTGATTAAAAGAGTCACTTTTAAGTTTCCCCTCTTCAGTTTTGAATAACTTTTCAATAAATCTAGATCCATTTTTTAAAAGTATCACTCCATGCAGATTTTTTCTCTGCTCACACTGCTTTAAGTGGATCAGGTCTTTGTCACATTTGATGGAAAAAAAAGTGACAGGTCCAGTCACTTTCACATAAGGTGAGGGAACGATTAACTTCCTGAACATCCATTTTTACTGAAATTCCACCAGTTACAACTATGTTTAAAAAACATAACTCACCGTTTGACTAAAATAATAACGGATTTATATAATTAGGAAATAATGCCATTGTCAATACGATATCAACTACTGTACGAGGATAGTTATCTAAAATCATGTATATTTGTTTTTATTAATATATGTTTTGGAAAAAAATAACAACATGAAATACAACCACTGTAAGGAAATTACGATAAATAAACAACAACAAAAACAAAGCTAGACAGTAGGTTTTTCTTTCCCCCTTTTGCAAATATTTCTTCAATGTCGATGCCACATATTGGAAATAATGGCTCTAATGGTGAAGTCGGGTTGGGTGAGCATTACTTTGGAAGTCGAGTATTATGCTTAAATGATGGTTTGTGTTCGGGAAGCAGCCTTTATCAAGTGAGGGGAAAAATAAATAAAAAAAAGGTTCACATTTTAAAGCCCAGTGTGAACAGATTGGAGAAGTGATGGTATTTCTCTATTCATGGAACCCACAGAGGAAGATTTAAAAAAAAAACAAACTGAAAGAACTGCTCCGTCTAAATCGATAGAGAAGCTTCCTGAAGGACCTTCAGGCAAGAAGCCGCCTTTGGCTTTATATGGCTGAGAAAGTGACCTGACCTGTATAATTTTTTACGGTTTTTAAGAGACAGGGCTAATTTCCTATTTTCATGAACATGCTTTCGATTGTTCTTCAGACTTTCTTTTCTTCTTTTTTTTCTTTTATGTGAAAACAACCGCTCGGTCTCCCTATTCCTTTTGCGTTAATGAGTGTGCTCGGGCCGGTTTAACATTCACTTCAGTGACATAGTTCACATTATAATGCAGTCTACCACGCCAAGTGGACAGGTTTAAACATAAATAAGAAAACAGATTCAAAACCTCGCTTGTTGACAAAACATGTGACATTGAATACTTTACAATTTATTATTATTGCACTGAACTACAAGTGATCCCGTTACTTTCTTTACATCATGTCAATGTACAGTATATCTCTGGTAAGTGATGTAGTAGTAAATAAACAGGTGGGGAAATGTTACATCCTGTCTGTGATAAATAAGAGACTCATCATATTCAGAATAACACTTTCTTTAACAACTCATCATTGAAAGATTTCTATATTAACGGAATTTGAAAGAAAAGAGTTAACTCTATTAAACAACAAGACAAGAAGTGCAGGTAACTTCCTACAGGTGAGTTCACCCTCCTTTACTTCTTCACTCTCTATCGCCAAACCATCTGTCTTTTAAACTCATCCCCGTGTGTCTCTGCTCGACTTTCCACTCCAGCGAGTGCTCCTGAAACAGTTGTCAGATGAGTCTACCCTGACTGTCACATCATGAGCTCCTGCGGAGAGACACACGTGAAGTGAGACGAGGCCAGTAGAGAAGACAGCACGTGTTGAGGGTGAGTGTGAGCCGAACAGAGATGCACTAATAAAGGTGGGACGGTGAGACGGAGACGGGGAGGGAAAGATGGGACGAGACGGAAAGGACGCGGAGATAAATTAAAAAAAAAAAAGATGAGCAGATAGACGGGAAGAGGCAGACCTCCACTGCTGAGTCACCCGGTACTGTGAAGTCTCACCACACTTCCAGAAACTTCTGCGCAGTCCTCACATACTCAGCTGTGTAACGATAAGCGTGTGCATTTTTGTGTGTGTGAGTGTGTGTGTGTGTGTGTGTGTGTGTGTGAGTGTGTGTGTGCGTTTGTGTAAGTGCTGGTGCAGCTGTGCATTCCAATCAGAGAGATTTAACCATCTCGCCCCCGCTGAGGGCCCCACCCTTCCATCGTCTCCCTCGTATTATCCACTAATACCCTCTGCTTGCCTACCATCTGGACCAGTCACTGCTACCAGCCAGAATGTCTGTGTATTTGACTGTCTCCAGCCTCATGGCTCGGATTCACAGAAAGAAGAATTAGCTCATTTATGTTACCCCCCGCTATCATAGCATTAACCTGAATTACAAAGAATACGGCAGGTTATTTATTCATATCAACAGACTTGAATACCCAGTTGGTTCACACGACAGACTGCTGCAATACTGTGCTCCACAACACACTGTGCACATACATCTGATAAGGAATGTGGATGCAATTTTACCTACTAACGCAGAGAAAATTTAGCTGATCTACCATTGTGTCTTTCTGTTTTTGCCACCTTTCGTACAATAATCTACAGTTTATAAGCTACAGTTCTCCTTTCAAACAACTGAAAAACAGTAATTTCAAATTCCACTTTAAGATACAAATGAACCTTTACCAAGAGCAGTATATGCAGAGTGCCTCTGTACATTGCTTTTGAAATAAAAGTCACATCAAGGAAAATTTATTTAGAAATGTAACTGAAAATCAAAATTTCACTCATGACGACAAACTTTTACAAACTGAGAACTTAATGTGGGTCACTGGTTTAAGATGCACACCCATGCATTCTCACCTACATGCACTTACTTTCCACGGTTGCCTTGAACACGACAAAACGGAAACTAAAATAGTCAGTGAACCCCCCTTGAAAATTAATTTCCCTGAATTCTTCTATTGCATTAGTCAGGATAACTTGGGCTGAGAGATTGGGCTGGAACAGCCAGGTACTGGTGTCTGTGGGTATACGTTGAAAAATGTGAAATTAACATGACTAAAGCTTTGCATTGTGAAACACATAATAACTGACAGTTACAGGGTGACTAAAGCCAATAATCAATGACTGTAGATTAAAACAGAAAATTAAAAAGGTAATACTGAGCACTAACAGCAAACGTCTCTGTCTCATTTGCTGACGTCTCCCTGCCTCGGTTGCTTCACTGCCTCACTAGGCTTTCAACTCGGTTTCATCATCCCTCTTTCTGTCCACAGAGAAAAGTGTGTGCACGCGCTTACAAACACATGCACACACACACAGAGGCACAAGCGTATAGAGGACCTTAAACCTACAACCTGCTAAATATGGTTTAATAGATAACAGATCTGAGTGTCAGATATTACCCTAAGTTACAACGTACAATGTTTTTGTGTGTTGCTGTGCGTATGTGAGGGGTTACAAGTGCACGTGTGTAAATGAGTGTGTGTTCTCCAAGGATCATGAGGTTAGAGGCAAGGAATCCTAACAAGGTCTGTGGCAGCATCGCCTCCACAGGGCTGGGTTGACTGCTCTCACTAATGAGACAGTGTGACACACACACACACACGTGCACACACACACACACACACACACACACACACACACACACACACACACGCACACACACACGTGCGCACACACGCGTGCACACACGCACACACACAAGCGATCCTCTAAAACTCTCAGAACAGAAACAGTGAATCACCATTTCATCCGATCTGCCGCCAAACAACCCCACTCACTAATCAATTTCCTGGTTTGTAAATGTGTGCATGTGTGTGTGTGTGTGTGTGTGTGTGTGTGTGTGTGTTTGTGAGAGAGAGTGAGACAGAGAGCATGTGTAAGGCCAAAAGGTCTTTGCCATGGCAGCTTCTCATAGTTAATCCCCCCATCCGTCGGTCTCCCTGTGGCACCTAAAGATCCTTCTCATTTCTCTCTATGTCTTCCCTCTTTTTCGGTCTTTTAGATACAGAGCTTCTATATTTTTATTTATTTTTTTTTTTGGTCCTTTTTTTTTTTTTAACTCAGGTGTTGTTTAAGCACACAGAAAAAAAATTGTGTGCGTTAGTGTCTCTTTCCCCGTATGTGGGTGTCTGTAGGATTGAAACATATGTTCATCAAAGAAGGATTAGTCTCCAGTGATGTGATCCAATCGGAATACAGCCCCGAGAGGAGAAGAACCTGCTGATACTGATCTGAGACACACACACACACACACGCACACACGCACAGCCCTGACCTACGGAGGTTGTGAGGTTGGCTGTGCTGGGTCACTGGACCTACACAACACCCAATGATAATCACCTTCCCATTCAGCTAACCAATCAAAGTGCTGCTTCTTAGAACAGATGGCCAAGACTCTATAATCTGGGGGTATGACATTTGCCTTGAGCTTTGATATGTGGCCTTTCTTAAGGAATATTTGCATCCATCATTTGTGTTGCTTTTTTTATTGTTGCGTGCTGTTTGCAGAAAATGTTAGGTTATTCATGGGTACATCAGAAATCTAGATGCTGTCCTCAGGAATTCCCTTCCATTAATTTATATGCACTGCTGAAGCTAGAAAATATACAACAGTAAACATGAACCCTTGAGTCAATTTGCCGTTTGCTAAGCTTCGCCCCCAGAATTTGCTGTTGCTCTGCTAAGGTTTCTCGTTCTCATGCAGTTCGCTAAGATGACAGTGGCAGTATTACCACTTGAAATTCATGATATTTTTGAAACAATGAGCCTTGATCTCAGAGAGAGTTATAGACAACCAGGTTTCTCATTTCTAGCCGCTGACCTTTAATTTTGTTTGCTGAAATAACAACTGCTGTTCACATATTTTATTGTAGATAACAATACTGTACTTATCCAACAAGCTATCTCCCTGAATAGTTGAAAACTCTGCATCTGACTGACCTGATTCGAAAAGAGACCAATGTAAAATGGTCCCAGTTGTGAACTAGTCTCCGTAAACGATGTCATGGTTTAAGACAGGGGCTAAAGCTGTGATTTGATAATAATGAGAATCATGCTTAGTGTTTCACATTTTCAAACTTTAACATTACGGCAGATGAGACTAGGATTACATCTACTTTGGGTAACTCTCAGGCTTGGAATGCTGAAGTGTTAACTCAACCAAACCAGGACAGAGGAACTAATACTGCTGATAGCACCTAGAACCATTTCTGACACAGTGGATTTCCCAGTCCCAGTCTTACTAGTACGCTACCAACACCACATCCGCATGTAGTTTGACAAATGGTCAAAGTTGCACTTTTATAATTTTGCTCTGCAGCTTACGCTAGCATGGACTGCACTCATATGGCACTTTTAACAGAGCAGAACAAAGCACTTCTGATTTTCCGCATCTTGCTCAAGGACATTTTGAATCACTAATCCAACTACTAATGGATAAAACCACCCCACCACCTGAGCCACAGCCGTCCCATGCATCGCAAAGTCACTGGGTAGATGTAAGCCGCACATGGACTAACATGAACGGGTCATATACAGTATCTCCCTAACGCCACTGTTGTTCTATATTTCAGTATGACTTTGTATGTACTTATACTGTTATACTATAAACCATGTTTTGGTGTGGGAATTTAACACAGTGACTAAACATAGACTCCATCCTCGAGTGCTTAAGAAATTCACAGTAATCCTCTTAGAGGTATCGTATACAATAGCAATTGTCATCCTTTGTTTGGTACTACATTAGAGAGTAGTTCTCTTAACATGAGACACAAACTGAGGCCAAAGAAAAATTCCCAGAGAAAACTATTAGTCTTTTTCTACCTCTAAGATTCACAATGATATGTTAACTCATGTTGTCTACTTGAAGTTTAAAACAATTGAGATACAGTATTTACAGACAGAAAGAGAAAACTATCATGTCTGATCTGTTCCTCCAAACAAAGTTAGAATCATACAGTTGAATCTACTTTAGTGTAAGGACAGAACGCCTCGAAACACACAGCGAGCAACTGCACTATAACTGCAATATCTTAGTATATTCATTTTGCTATGTTCACACTGTTAATATTGTCCATATTATATAAATCTTAGGTTGTTCATATATACCCCGAACTGTAACTCAAGTATTAATACACATTTTACTGCTTTATACACCTCTGGTTAGATGCTAAACTGCATTTTTTTGTCTCATAATTTCAGCTATTCATTTGTAAGAAGTAGTGAACTGATTTATTTATCTTGAAAGTTTAAGAACAAAGTTGAGATGACACTGTGTTTCCTGGTCTGACCCCCCATCACTACCTACTTAACCTCTTACACATCCTGGGCCCACATTGTTAAAGATATACTGCAAATCAGTGAAGTCCAAGCTCCATAAGGTGTAAGGACTCAAACCACCAAAGGCCCCCTCACTTCAGTAACTGTCCATCCTACTATATATAACTGTATCTCCTCGGATCCACGATAAAGAAACTGTTTAGTTGTTTTTTCATTTAGCCATAAAGCAGGTCAACTTTTATGTTGTGTGCATTGCCTTTCACTCAAATCTCTATTCTCATGCTTCAACATTGACATATATAAAAGTTAAAGCCTCTGTATCTCTGTTAGTCCTTATTTACAAACAGGAAAAATTACATCTGCCCACATATTTATTCTCATGTATTGATATCAGTCTCAGTGCCAGCAGGCTACTGGTTGGGCTATATAAACATACATGTATAGATTATACAGCTAGTCTTCCTAAAACTCGGTGAATTCTTCTGAGTTATTTAACAAAAGCATGTGCAGTATGTTTGCAGCGTCTGTGCAGTGTCTGCAGTGAGCGTATGTGTGTAGTAAGATGGAAAGATCCCTTGGCAGTTGATTTATGGGCTTCTGGGAAGCTGCACGGTGCAGCTGCTGTCATACCACAGATCAAAGGGGATTCCTAGGCAGGCTGGAAGGAGGAGGGGACACGAAGAGAGGACATGTAGGTTGGAGGAGGAGGGGAGATACCGACACAGCGAGGAGAACTTAACGAAGCTTGTTGACTCGTGTCAGCCGGTTTGAACCTCCCAACTTGAGAAGATGCTTCTGCTCTGTGAGAGAGTGACGAGGTTAGACCCCCGAGTCCGAAGCCAAAGAGCCCACTGCGGCTAAGACTTGAACCAAAACTGAGAGGATTGAGGGACGTCCGAATGGGACCATCCCCTGTAATCAATTAAAGGGAAAAAACAAAACAAAAACTCATAATTGTGGGTTTGCATTCGTGATGAATTAAGGTGACAAAAGTCACACTGTAATTATCAACAACATCCAGAGCGGCAAATTTGCTGACTATAGCCAGCAGCCATTACTGGATTTTACTGATACTGCCATTGGAATTTGATCATTTAACTTTACTGAACTTTGTGGTCACTTGGAAGCTTCTGTTGAATTGCATGGTGTTATAAGGTAATTCTGATACTTGATTAATTTTTTCCTGGTGTACCTCATAAACTCACAACTGTCCATATATTCAATTTGTGCCTCTAAATTTGAATCGCTATTCTCCTTCTTGAGTTGTCATCTAATCTAACTTACAGAGTGATGCTGCTCTTTCACGCTGCTGGTTATGTAGCCCTCGTAATCCAATTGATACGCCAGTCGCTAATTCTGTGACACAACAGATGTCAATCCAGATGGCATAAAAAATCAGCTGCCTACACCAGAGTTCACACATTGATATTAAATAATTTCAAATGGCACGGAACCAGAATAGGAATTATTTTTCTAGACAGCTAAAATGCCTTTAGCAGGAAAAAAAATAATAGTGATAACCTGACCTCTCCTGGTAATTTGAAAAGGGGTTTTATGTAAGTAACCATTACAATCTGTTTGAAGTCATGACTGTGCTAATGGTTATGGAACAAAACCTTTACCTTTAATCACTTACCAGCTGTTACAGGCAGTACAATAGAGTCAGCTCAGCTGCTAAAGAGGTGTGAAAAGTTGGTAATTCTACTGACAAAGGCATTAATTTGACAACACTTCCTGATGACCTCCCCATGGTGACACAATAGAAAATGGGCCAGTTTATTATGATAGAGCAACGACCAGTGGGGAAACTCCGAAACTCAGCTGGCCGACCAATGGCAGAACGCCAGCAGTCAGTCACGTGCCGCTCAGATGGCCGATGGTACAACTTTATCACTCGCACACTCACATTCGCGTCACAGGGCTGGCGATGCTGCCGCGATCCGGCCAAAAAGTAGGAGCTACCGGCTCCATCTGTGTTATTACTGTACAGAAAATGGTATCATCCTCTCAGTTGTAACTTAAGTGAATTCAGCCATCATTCAGTTATCATTTACACCTGTGTTTTCCGACCATGAATAAAAATAAACCCAATTTAGTCACTTTCACTCTATCAAGTAACACAAAATGTTTTATTTTTTTCCCTCTGCATTGGCAGCGACTTTGACAACATTCATAACAGAAGGACCCGCTCTATGTTAGTTAAAAACGACTTGTTTTAAAGATCTTTTTTAATTTCTATTTGCTGTCAGTGTATATTATGCGGAACAATAAATAAATATTTGTATTGTATTACAACAATATATATTATAACAAAACATTTGATGGTCCTTCAACCTTGGCTGATCTAAGACTGTTCTTGGAAACATGACCAGTTCTTATTACAAACAGGAGAAAATGCTGTCAAATATCCATATGAACAGTTCAACCACAAACACTGAAGGAAATAAGACTGCAAGACTTAACAACTGATGATCCAGGAAAGTGGGATGGGCAAGGGAATAGTGAGGAGATCGAGAAAGGGAGAAAGAGACATAGAAGAGACTTGTGGGTTCCAAGCGTCAGGAGGATTGTGGAGACAGAAGTGGGACTCGGTCAGCGAAAAGATGATGAGTGAGGAGGGGCTGTGAGCAGAACTCAGGAGGTCGAGGAAGGGGTAACAGATAAGTTGAGCTAGGATACCAAGAGGAGACAGGCATTAATTTTAGGGGACTTGGAAAAGCAGAGGGGTGGGGTTCGCTATATCAGATACTGTGGATTATGTACGGTTTATGATTGTGAGGTATGTAAACTTTGTGACACTAACGCCTCAGATATTTCACTTTGATTATCTGATTCTCTGATATACTGTGATACTCAACCCACTTGGGCCTTTAAGTAAATAACAACAACTAGGAAAGACATATTAAATTAGAACAATTAATTTAATAACCAGTACAACATCAAATGAGTCTTAGTAATAAGAAGACAAATGAGAGAAACAGAAACTGTCAAAGGCAGCCACAGCGACAGAGGCAGGAACACAGGGCAACTAATGGTCAGGTCCAATTACCAGGAGAAATACTCCTTCAGGCAAATGATGCTGTAAACACTGCTCATTGACAGGTGTGAGTGTGAGTGTGAGTGTGAGTGTGAGTGTGAGTGTGAGTGTGTGTGTGTGTGTGTGTGTGTGTGTGTGTGTGTGTGTTCAGGAGCACTATGGGTTGGGGGAAACTGGGCTTTCATTCTATAAACTGCTTGTGGTTTTTAATTTATTGCTTATGTTCTTTCTCCCTGGCACCAAACTATTAGCACAATTTCCTCCAACATAAAAATTTACTCTGTTAAATAAAGTGATTGTGATTCCGAGCACAGCAGAGTTTGTATTTCTCCAACTGACAGAGAAGTGTGTTAGTGCTGGAAACACACAGATGCAACCAAGTCAACGGATTAAGTTCATTTGCTTTTTGCTCAGGTGAACCACTATTCATAGAAGTTCCTAATGGGCAATGGCATGTTTATCCCAAAGCATATTTTGCAAACACATAAAAGTTTCATAATTTGTCTCATTGCTAGTATTTTCCGGCTATTGTTAGCCTTTGGGCCTTTAACTAAATTAATAATTGTTTGCTATCAAAGCTGTGCCATCCCAGCCGTATAGAAAGAGGCGGGGTAAGACTACAAAAACCAACAATTATCTCTATATATTTGTAATTAAAAACGGAGACATATAGTAAACTCAACGGGCAGCGGTGAGGAGGCTGATAGTGGGGAAGGTGGAGCACTGACATATAGACTAATTTCCTTTAATTTGGTATTTTAAAGGCTTCCTTCTTAACAGTCCAGTGAGAAGACTCCCACTACTCTTATTTCTGCCACCATCCGCTTAGCTTAGCACAAAGAGTGTAAGCAGGGGGGAAATGGCTGGTCTGACTCTGTATAACGGTAACAAAATCCTCTACCCTGCCTCTAAAGCTCACTAATTATTTTATATTTTTTTTTAATCAGTACAAAAAGAAAAATGTAAAAATGACATATTGTGGTTTATAGGGTTTATGTGCCAGACTGTCTCTTAGCAGGGCACAGTGAATTTCTGGAGTCTTGTTGTCTTGTGAGTTTGCCAGACAACCAGAGGTGTTAACTAATTAGCTTTAGTTGTGCTGGTAGCCGGATTCTGTTACCTTTTGACTAAGCCAAGCTAGCTGTCCCCCACCGTTTCCAGTCTTTGCACTAAGCTACGATAAGCAAATAAGGTGGTGCCAGACATACAAAAATAAGAGCAGTAACAATCGTTTCATCGTACTCTCTAACTTGCCGCTATATATTTACCGTGAAGATATTAGAGTGGCTCCGAAAGTGCCAAAATACTGTAGTACTATAATAATAATAATACTGTATTACTTTGAGAACTGAGAATTCCATATTTAAGGTTGTAAAAACTGAATATGTGTCCAAGAAATTCCAGACAACATTAGAGACCATTAATTTCCCTCCTAAATGACACGAGTGTCCTCAGTATCCTCTACAGTACTAACAGCCTTGATGAGATTCTGGTGTGCAGCCACTTTACTACAGTATATTAGGATGAGAAATAAGTGCAGTGATAATGATTTACGCAACATAAGACGGGAAGGACGTTCATCAGGACGTGCTATTTAAAATCAAACCTTCTCCCTTTGCCCCCGTACCACTCTACCTCACCACTGGACAGACACACTAACCAACCAGTAAAAGCCGCTGGTGCAGCAGCAGGGAAATGATTGCGTGCCTTCCTCAAACCATCTATACAGCAAGCTGAGTTCCCTGGAAGCCCCCTCCAGGCCTGAGGCACTGCCGCTGGGAGCTGTATTTCGTTTCCTGCTGTTAACGGTAACCCTTTATAGTCTGTAATTCGACTTAGTAACTCAGTGACTACTGAACAGGCTCTCTAAGTGAGGCAGAAATACAACCACGGGTACTACCGGATGCCTCCAAAGAGAAGGTGAGTCGAGCTCCAAGCTGTGCAAGACAAAGAGCGGCAGTATTACCGGCAGCTTTAGTGTGTATCTTTCTCACACGCACACCGAGGAGCACACTTGCATGCATGCAATTCATTCACACAATAAATGTAAAATCACACATCAACACAACTCATACACAAAAACACCCATAAGTAAATTCCCTGTCCCAGAGCATTTTCCCCTTTATCCCCTGTGTGTTTTGTGTGTGTTTACCCGCTCAATATGTGTTTGCTGTAAGTCCCCATCCTTTGACAAAGAAGGAGGCAGATTGGCAGCAACATGTCACTGCGCAGGGCAACAAAGGAAAACAAATCTCTGCCATTCAAAGGCCTCCATCCTGTGACACTATCAGCCTTTTCCGATGTGATAAGCTCGGCCGAGCAGAAATCCAGATAAGTGTTTTGTGGCTGCTGGTGCTGTGGACTCCGCTGTAACACTGTGCAGGCATGTTGAAAAGAATTCTTGAGCACATGCACTGATTTCAGCATCTTCTCACTGTTTGTTAGCCCATATCAAATAATCATTACAGTCTAATTGTAAGGGCACCTGTTCTACATGGTGACTTTTGTTTAATCATCCTGCTTCTGACAAAATCTCAGACAAGGATTTTGTTCCGACCTTCTATCCTGATGTGTTTCAAGTGGAAAATCATAAGTACTTGTACTTCATTTTATGCTACTTTATCCTTTTAATCCACTAAATCTAAAAGGGAATTTTACTACTTTGATCATCTTATAATGTATGATCCAATTCTTAAAAGGATTCTACCCAACAGCATTTACAATAAAGTAGCTAAATTCAGTTCCCCCCAGTCCAGCTACTTTATGATATTAACAATGAAGTTTAGACATGCATCTAATGGTAAAACTATCCCAATAACACAGTGGTTCTCAAACTTTTTTCAGTTTCGCCCCCTCCCTACCCCGTCTCTGACACGTAACTTCTGTATCTTTCTTTTTTTTTTTTAAATCAACTGGTGGCACCTTTGCAGAAACTAGTGATAAAAGAGCAAAGTTTAATTTTTATTGTATAAAATTATTTATTTAAGATTATGATTATTTGGGGCTGGGGGGGGGGTATTTTAGCCTTAAATTGACAGTATGGAGGCACAACTGGAATGGCAGATGGTTTCAAACTGGGGATTTTGTGATGACATGGCACAGATTTTAGATCCACAGGCCATCCTGAGGCTTCAGACTGACGAGTTTAATCAATTATCACCACTGGCTTTATTTTACCCCTGTGAAAAAAAAGCATTTTTTACACTATGTCATTTTGCATTTTGATAAATCTTGTTACCCTGATTCTTGATAGCCTTGCCAGCGTCTCTTGTTTGTTTATAGCCCCTAATTAATCAGATTCATTCAGCTTCTGCTCTGCTCCATGTTTTCCCCGGATCATAGAGATTGCTCTTGCAACAGCTCTAAGGACTTTGAAAGGGACCAGTTTGGGAACAACTGCAGTGACATAATGTGCATAAGTAGACCATTCTGGGTAGTCAGCATTTTTACAGATACACTTTTGTACTTCTTCTTAAGTAGTGTTGTAACTACAGGGCTTGCTTTGTCATGCAGTAGGTTTATGATGTGGTATTTCTATATTTACTTAAGTAAATAATTTCTATCCCTAATGCATCTGTCAAACCCCGTCTCTCAAAAATAATTTTTTATTATTTGTGATTATTTTACATTATGTTATGTATTATGTTATTTTTTAAAGAAAATACATTTATGAAGCGTAATCGCTGGCTCGATTACATTCAGGGACGCTGTGTTTCTTTTTTTGAATGAAAAAAGTGGAGTTTCCAAGAGGTGGTTAGGGTGGATGGCAGGTATAGAAACACTTTGATTCAAGTGAAGGAAAACTCTAATGGAACGGTTTTTATGTGACAAGTTTCATCTGGCAGGTTTCTGTGTTTTATTAAACTTAGTTTAAAGACCAAACCTTTTTGATCATTCAGACCCTTTCCCCTTATAGGATGCTGGTGTCGTGGTTACTTAGAGATTCCTGAGGCAAACCTCTATAAATCAAGTCTTATGTTACTGCCCCTTATGCTGATACTCAGTTAGGACTCCAACAGAAATTGGTTTCGATATTAAAAAAACGAACATTGGTGAAGTATGTTACTAAGTAGGCACATCCATCCCAGCCTTTCATTGAATTAGCACCATGACACCACCAAGAGACTTGGCAGTAAATTGAAGCTTAAAAGTTATGTATTGTGAGTTAGGATTTAAGGGATTTAAAGAGTGATGTGAAGTCGCCAGGCTTAGGGGTTGTTAATAGTTCTGACAGATATGCCTGCTCTCACTGACAGGCTTCCCTGTCTGCAGTCTTTTTATTTACGTCTCTTACATAGTGTCAAATAAAATCAATCACTCATTTATTTGCTCCCTTCATCCTCCCACTCTCCTTTTCATACGGTATAAGCACACATACACAGGTGCAAGGAAATCTACAGGCATGACCACGCACACACCAACACTTGCACACATTAGACACACCCAAGAAACCCAGTTGGGTGATGTCATCAGGGTTTCTAGGCGACCTGTCATTGAACCCTCAGGCCTCTTGTTACAGTAGAGTTGGAAAGATGTGGTCACTTGGCTGTCAATAATAAATGAACTGTAAGTAAGGGTGTGTGTTGGTGTGTACACCGGTTACGTACAGTTAAGTGCACAACAGGAAGGGGCATACAGGTTATGCACGAGGTAAGTGTGATTGCAAGTGAGTGTCTGTTCATGTGTGTTTGCGTGTGTTTGCATATGTGTGTGTGTGTGTGTGTGTGTGTGTGTGTGTGTGTGTGTGTGTGTGTGTGTGTGTGCGTGTGTGTGTTTGCGTGTGGGAGAGTTTTAAAGGCTCGAGGTAATTAAAATGAGAGGTTTATTGTGTGTGTGTAAAACAGTCCTTAGCACAGTGGGACAGTAAAATCTCTCAGAAACTGTTTGCCTTCCATCAACACGTCACTACCTAGATTACCTAAACCTCTCTAATGGATGCATGTGTGTGTGTGTGTGTGTGTGTGTGTGCATGCGTGTGTGTGAGTGAGTGCAGAGGACACTGATAACGAATGAGTTTCCATCAATCTGGTGGTGACCATTTCACACACAGAAAGCTAAAAGAGGCAGTCAATGGTCCGGCTCATTAGGAAATATTTTCATAAATAAAGTTTTTATAGTCAAATAGCATAAAAAATTCATAAAATACCGAAAGGTTGGATGGGTCATTGATCAATACCAGTGACTCAATCACTATAATTACAGGGGTGACAATATTCAAGTATTAAGATGATTAAGAAAATACTTAAGCTAAGAGTAAGTTAACCTCAATGCACAGATCAGGTCGAATACCAGGACCTCTGACTTGGACTTGTTTAACTGGGGCTAGTAAATAGATTTTGTTACATTTTGACAGAAGCATGCCAGTAGCTTTCTCCTGCTTCCAGTCTTTGTGCTAAACGAAGCTGACCGACTGCTGGCATTAGCCTCTTATTCACAGTACAGACAGAAGACTGGCATTGATCCTCCCTTCAAACTCCCAACAATTAAGCACATACGCATTTTCCGTCAAATTTCAAACTGCTTCTTTAAGACATACGTTATTCCTAGTGTCTGATAAAACAAGGAATCACACACTCTATCTCAGGATTTTCTATCTCATGTGTATCTTTACAAACTTTTTACCACTGAGCGCAAAGACCTTTTCTGTGTTTCTGTTATTGGAGTACAGCTTCCAGGGGAACCATCTTCACACACACTCTACTGCCTGAATTTACTCTCAATTGTGTCTTTAAAAAGACTGTTGTTTCCCAGAATAAGATTAAGCCAAAGACACAACAAGTGTAATGGAGGTAATTCATGGCAGTGTTATACACTTTTATAGTTACATTACTAGTTACTCGTGCTCTCCACTGTGGCATACAGACGTCTGAGTGGTTTAGTTTTATATTCAACCTACAGAATTAACTTAATAAAAACACTTTTATTTAAAATAAGGGCAAAAGTCAGATTATTGTAGCACATACTGATAACTTCATCAGGCACTGGGATGTCTCTTTTGCCCTGACCTATTCACATTTCCACCTGTCACACTGCCGTTTTCAAACTTTAACTCTGTCGGAGCGTCATGTTGTGTATGCGCACATGCTGGGGTCACAAAGAGAGGTCGGGTCCTGGTATAGGTTACTGAAGTCCCCAGGTTGGAGGAGGTTCACTAAACCTTATCGGTGCATGACCGCACGAGGAAGAAAGACCGAATTCTCTGAACTGTGAGGCGTGTAGTGAAACATCCGATTTATTTATTTAGCAAAGATTACAACATGAAATCATAGGTGGTTAATCTGGATGAAGGTCTGAATCCAATCACTGACCCTATTGTTAGAAAGTTTAAGGCAACTATGCATGATTTTTGTGTTTTTCGTCTTTTCAGGCTATGTTTTTTAGCTGTTGATCTGTCGTTAGTCATATACTACGCAGCCGCTTTATGACATTACTCTTCTATATTTAACTGTCAGGATCCAGATGAGGACCAAACACAGGAGACCAGGAAATCTGTTCTTTGTTCCTCCTGCTGTCTGTGACAGTGATTACGTAACCCTGCCCTCCCTTACATAAGTGCCATTAGTCAGCGGTAAATTTCAAACTGTTAAAATGCATTAGAAAAGCATTCGGTCTACGCTCCTGGTGGCCTTGCTTTACTGTGGTAACATAAATACTTTTGTTTCTAAACAGTAATCTTGGAGACCATCTCTGCACAGTAGGCACAGCAGCGTTAAGTCCGCAACCTTATTATTTATTTGCTGAAAGTGTCCTAGACAGTGTAAAATATACAGTGTAATATATATACAACACTATGATATATATAGTGTAAAGAAAGGTCTATATCGTTTCGGAAAGACATAGCTTTTGTACATGTTATAAAAATGGTATGAAGATTTCAATTAATAACCAAATAGTAATGGCTACACTTTAATTAAATCTATCAAACATACAAAAGGGCAATGGTTAACACTGTTTATTAGACACTACACTGATCACATTCCCAAAGACCGGAGACAAAAAAATATCGAACCTCATATCCTTTTGCCTTAAAACTCTCTTATATTTCAATTCTTCACTACTTTAACCGTGATATAAATGACTATACTGTTGGTCACTGACAGTGTGGCCTACATTGTCTTTTGAAGATCATGACTGAGGGATTCAAATTGTGCAGCTTCACACCACATGTCAGTACAAGTCAGTAGCCACGTCTCAGCAACATTGCCAGGGCTTAGAAACGGCCAGCTGGTGCAGAGAACATTATGGCCAAAGCTGTGTAACCAAGCCAATTTGCATGTGCACATCAAATTATTTAATTCTGCTCCCAAAAGTGTGCTAACTCTATAAACAGGTAACAATTACACTGAAAACCACAACATTGTCAACCTGGCAGGACTGCAGGTAGACAGAGGGATATTTATTCAAACAGATGGAATGTAAAGTGATTTTTTTTTTTTTTTTGGGGGGGGGGGGCTGCATTTCTATTGCACCATCTTTTTCCAAACATAAAATATTAATGTTCAGATTTCTTTCCACATCACATATATTGGGCTCTCGGGGGGGATTTACCCAATGAACAAGATGAACTTTGAGTCTCTGATTCAAAGCAAAACAAATACCGGGATGGTTATGTACAAACTGTAAATCTTTCAACTACAAACCGAGCCATCTAAAAACCATTTGGCACACATACATTCAATGTATCCCTATCTGTAATATATGTTGCAATGGTGTGTTTCAGGTCGGGAGGGGGGGGTTTAAAAAGCATCTGTCACTATAACCCGAAAGATCTGCTTTCTGCTCTCATTAAGTTCAGGTTTGGGAGTTCTTAGACTCAATTCTCTGGCAAAAATCTCTTCCGAGGCGCTGTTGCTGCGGGGAATCTTTCTCATACTGTCAGTCTGCTCCTCTATTTATCTTACTAAAATAAAACTCCTCTTATCGCCTCTTATTTTCTATTTGTAGCACTTCTCTCTCAGAAAACCATGTATCATGTTCCTGTTATCAGGCCACTCGGTCAATCTAGGTAATGAACTATCTTTTACTGTTGCACTCAATGTGGGCTGCTCTGGAAAATCTTGCCAAGTGAGAGAGGAGATTTTGAAATGTAAAAACATGTTTATGATTACTGGAGCATCAAGGCCTCATCCGACAGGACAAAGTGTCAGGTGGGGAAAAGAACAGCCTCTCATGGCTTAGAGTCAAAAAGATGCAGAGGGTGAGAATATCAGTTTGCAAGTGAGAGACAGAGCTGTACCAGTGGCTTAAGACTCTCTCTCTTTATCCTTCACTAGAGCTTTACAGGGAGTTCATGCGTTAAGCGGAAATGGTACAAATAAAAAAAAAAAAGAACATCTGCTTCCTCACTTCTGGGTTCAGTTTATGTCATTTTTCTTCCTTCTTTCAAGCTGACCTTTTCTGATCCCTCGCTCAGCTGAACACATTGCCCAAAAATATTCCCCTAAGGAAAGGAAATAAAGTGTGAATCAAACCTTGCCGGTTTTGTTTAAAGGAGGTTCAGATTTTTGAAAGTATGTCTTGATACAAGATCTTACTACAAAATCCAAACTCTGTTAAATTTTAAAGGTCCTATAAAAAGCTGATATGAGGCTTTAGCAAAGTGAAACATGAAAAAAAATCTGGACAGATGAGGATAAAGTGGGGGAATATGTGTGTGGATGGAGTGGAACCCTTGCTATTCTCAGTTTATCAGTCCAAAACATAAACAATTTATTTTTTCTCAGATTCAGTGTGATGTGTAGCAGAAAAATCTCTCTTTTGTCTAATTGTACCCATAATATAAATATTTATAGTTCAAGAGAGAGAGGAGGTAAAAGGTACAAAAACCCCAAGGTTGGAGATCAGATAAGCAGACACACACTAATAAAAAATTAACACCTAATGAGGGGACAGTGGGTAAGGAGTCTTAAGAAAGGAGCAGTGAGAGCATACAAAATGATATATAAGTTAATTATCATTGCTTATTTGTGTTGATTATCATAATTTATGTTCTCAACAGTGATTAATACAAAAGCTTTGACAATATTATGTATGCGGTTTGTACAGTGAGCTAGCAAGGCTAATTGAATGGAACTAAACAGAACTGAGATGAGTGATGGGCTGAAGGAAAGGAAGGGTGAGGGGACTGGTGGAAAGGTAATGATTGAGGGGGGAGAGATGTAGTGTGAAAGAGGGAGGGGCGGAGTGATGGAGTGATTGTGGAAATCGTGGGGAGGGACAAGAAAACAACATGTCGGTGCAAAGTGGAAGCAAAGAACAAAACATTCGACCTGACGCAGAGTGAAGACTACAATGTGTGTCTCTTTATACAAGCGTGTGTGTGTGTGTTTGTGTGTTTGTGCGTGAAAGAGAGAGAATGCCTGCTCAGTCCTGCCGTCAATCACCAATCCCTTGCAACATGGGTCAGCATATCCCTCCGGATAAACCCAGCAGAACATAAGTGTGGGTTAGATTTCATGCTATTATGCATAAATTGGGAAAATAGTAACAATATGAATGAATGTGTTGAGCAAGCTGCTTTATAGAACATCACTAAATTTTCATGTGTTGTTTGTTCCATGGATAAACTGTACCTGATATAAACAGATTTCTTTGAGGAAATGATCCTTTAATGGCTCTGTTTACCACAAGGCTAGCTATCTATTAACTCTTATCACCCTGTGTGTAGCATACACTCCTGCATTTATACCGTGTAAATCATATACATGCACTAACCTATGGCTCCTGACAGAGCGAGGATGATGTTTGTAAAGTAAATAACCAGCCGTTCTATAAAATTTATACTACATGCAATAATCATTTACATGTTGGGAGAGGGAACATAAAGAGGAAATAACAAAGGGGAAAGGGAAAGAAAAATGAGCAGCTGTGGTGTGGGTGTGTTGAAGGTGAAAACCTGTATATTTGGTCCTGATTCCTGCAACTCTGTTGCTCATGTGTTGAATAGAGCAAGTGAAGAGACCTGATGCTTCAAGACAAACATGCACACGCATGCAGACTTTTGTTACTGCAGGATTAAGTCCTGATCCCAGTTCTAAGATTAACCCTTAATCCAAACCCTAACTCTAAGACCAGACAATATGTCCCATAATAATGTGTCTGTAACATTAACTCGAACGCATATTAATACAAACACACACAGGTGCACACACTCGTATCACAGGATACGTGTACTGTTGTGATGAAACTTGATGGCTTTTCACAGTAATTGATACTAATTCCCCGCCAGCATCCATCCCTCTGTCCTACAATCAGTTCTGAATCCTTCAATCTAACAGCTTCAAATGCTGTGATCGCTAGTCCTGCATTCACATTTACATGCCCGCCGACACATACCCCCACCAGGGTTGAGATTTTCATAGCTGCCAGTTCCAGAAGCAGTTTTACTCTACAAGCTGAAGGTTCAAATTCTTTTTGAACCTGCAGCAAATATACTGTATATTGAAAAGAATCATATGGAATAACTGCAAAATCAATAAAGACTGAAACAGGGTGCCTCCTCAAATTTTCAGCTGAATAAATTAGGGACCAAACTGGGGACTTGTGCAAACACACACACACACACACACACTCACACACATTAGAGAAGAACTGAATGATTGCAAGTGTCTGCGCCAACAAGTAGTTACCGGGCAGTAAAAATACGACTGACCAGGTAATTAACCCATTACCTGTTGCGCAGCAGGTATTCAATTTCCTATATTGTTGTGTTTTTTCCTCTTTATGTACAGTTTGTTATTTGTAGAATACTATCTGTCAGCATATTTTACCTAATTTGCAAATGTGTCTGATGTATCTAATGACATTTCAATGAGTAACATCTCGGAAAAAGTGATATATATAATCTGAAAAAAGGTGGATTATGCTCTCTCTCTATATATATATACATAAAGATCAACATCGGATTCCACCAAGCCTGCTGAAATCACTGTCTGAAGTCATCTGTACATATACTGGTACATAAGTGAGGAGGGAACAATCTCTTGAATGAGAATGCACATTTGTAAAGAAAAAGTTGAGCCAATATTGACATGATAATTAGAGCAGCCTCCATTTCCTTGTATCCATGAAGTTTCCATTAACATCAGTGATGACTGAATATCAATGAGTTAAAAGTGGTTAATGTGCATTATCTCTGCAAACATACTGGCTTTGCCATCTTGTAACAGTTACTTGTCTTGAAAGAGCCCCATTTTGACTATGTTTAATTTATGAGGCTCCGTCACTGTGTCTGGATTAGACAGTAGCTGATGAATATGGAACGATGCATTTTCTACACACACGCACGCACGCACGCACGCACGCACACTCACACACACACACACACACACACACACACACACACACACACACACACACACACACACACACACACACACACACACACACACACACACACACATAACTGAAATCCAGCATTATTCAATAACACCAGGTATTAGAATTTTTCTCTGAGACCGGCTGCCCTATTCGGTGACTTTTCAAGACAGCATTTACCTGTTTTTTTCACTGGTGTCAGGAGAGTGCGTTTGTGAAAAACTGTCATTACAGGAGATTAGACAGTTTTCATTTCTGGCAGCAACAACCAGGGCAGTTTCTGACCTTTTTTGTGCTGTAGAGCAGAACTCAATAGTGCACTTAGAAGGTCTTATTCCGTGTCATCTAAATCTGTCATCTCTTATTTTCTGCTCCTCTACCCTCCATTTGCTACCTTGTATCTCTGATGGCTTTTATCTTTGCAATATCTACTGACTTATAGTCTCTTCGTCATTTTAGCTCAGCATAACATGTCTGCCTGCATGCTGTCTGCACAGGCCCCTACTTGATGCCCATACTCTCAGGCTGGGTTCAGGCAGACATTCACTTTAAGTGGAAAAACGCAGCCCTTTTCATTCATTTGAATTGGGGACGTGAGCTGACGTAATGGGCACAAAACGGTGCTGCCTCATGTGGCAAAAAGGTCAGATCTGGTTCAACTTTTGCTTCAGCGCCATGTGATGTAATGTGGCAAGGTGCTGCGTTGGCCAATAGCATGCATGCAGGCGTGCATTCCAGGTGGATTACTTAGTAACATTGACAGTGTTTTTCTGTTGTTTTCCTTGAGATCATCACGGGGAAAGTAAAAACTGTTGCCACTAGGAAAAAAAGCAATTGTCTAGGATGCAATAAACTACAAGGGGCACCCTCTTCTGGTCAAAATGGTCCGGACTGCCCTTTGGCTTTATCTCTCAAATATTTCTTGCAATACTCTTGAGCATGTCATTACAAATTTGCATAGTTGACACCATCACATTCATTTGAGCAACTTGCAACTCCCAAATCCAAAAAGTATAATCACAAATCTAGTGTCCAAGAGGAGTGATCAGAAAATATAAAAACCATTTGGCTCCTTTGTGCAAGAGTTGGTTACATTTTTAACATGACAGCCACGCTGACAACAACACTACCACCTTTAGATTCAAGTCGCACTGTGGGATAGTGTTTGACAGAAGAGCTCTGCAAAGTGCAGAAAAAAAACACTCCAGCCCCAAAATTGTCTTGTAATTTCAGTGCGAGTGACAGTGCGGGTGGTTGAAGTCAGAGAGAGGACACAGGGACACAGCCCCTCCTGTCAACCAGGCCAAAGAACGTTTAAGAGAAGTTAAGACACTGAGGTGACCTTTCGTCCTCTTCTTGTTACATCATGCTCAGTTCCCTTCCTTTCTTTCTTCTGTTGCCCTTTTCCAGACCTTCCCTACTTCACTGACACACCTCCCTCAGAGAGAGATGCGGTTTTTAATTTGAGGAGTTTTTTAAAGCCAACTTAGCCTCTGAAGGGGATGAAACTCTGGTTAAAAAAAAGTGTACAACATGGCGTGAGGCGTTTGAAGTCTCCCAATGCCCCCTCAGATTTACAGCTGTGAAGAAAAAGAAGCGGCAGAGACTAAATGTCATTTTTTTTATGCTAATGGTGGTTGTGTCTTGGCTATATTGGCCATTCAACATCAGATTCCACCAAGTATGCTGAAATCCCTGCAGGCAGGTCTGCCTCTCCTCAAAGGCTGCGGCTCCACAGGGTTTTGTAGATCCTCATTAACCTGCCAGGATGGCACAGGTAGCCTCTACTAGCCAACACTTTCTGCATAACAGCTGACTCTGACATGACAATATGAACAGCAGTCAACTGCCACCTGGACTCTTTCTCATTTCTTTTCTTCCCATGTTCTGAACTGTGAAGAACTGCAGTCCCTCTTAATGTCTCATGCCTCATCGAGTTTGCTAAACCTACACTGACTGGAATCAGATTGGATTCCGTCTTGAGTGCCTGTGAAACTAGAAAGCTCTGAACCAAATATATTAAACTTTTTCAAGTGGTTTTCCACAGAAAACAACTAATAGGACTGTTTGCAAAAGCCTGCTGAAAACAATAGCCAGTTTGCAGATCAAATGACTACAAATGAAGGTATTACCTATTATTTGGAGTCATGTTTTTGGCCACCTAACTAATGTACAGCAAGTCTAATATTCACTTTCCTCTTAGCTCTGTTTTTGGTTTCCAACCTCTCTTGAGGGAAGTGCCTGATTCTTTAGGGGCTAAATGCTTCACTAGGTTCACCAGCTGGTTGCTAACTTTGTTTGCCTGCTGTTTAAAGCTGCTCAAATAAGGATTTATGAGAGATTTTTTCCTCTGAATAGCTGCCTGCTGTGGCTAGAAAAAAAGCTTGAGGAGAATGGTGAGAGTGAACCAAAACATTTCAAGTTGAAAGAAGCCAAAAGAAGTTGTGAAGCTCTACAAAATTGAAGAGAACTGCAGACACATTCAAGCAGTCATGTGAGTCATGTGAATATAGCGAGTTTAATGATAAATTTGAAAAATTGTAAGTCATTCATATCGTAATAACACCAAATGATTGCTGCTCAATATTTGTTACTTTTGCTATGTTTATAATAAATTTTGATTAAATATTTCATTGGGACCCTCCATCAGACAGAATGGAGACACTGCGATGGGCATTTGTCTTCATGTTATTGTGTCATTTTGTTTCTCATGATGAGAAAGGCTGGATATCATAAACAAAACCAAATCTAACCCAAAATACAAATGTAATGCACCGATGGGAAAAAAGTTGAGTCATTAAACCAACAGCATTTAGATCATTATTGATGTTAAGAACGGCCTTTTATCTGGAGAGCTTGCCTTAATGCAGAGAAAAGTTGCTGACATTATTAGCATTTCTCCAATTCTGCTTTGTTTTGACTTCCTCTGGCAGGATTTAACTTTTTATTAATGTTTGGATTACTGGGTCATAACAACCTCTCTGCTGGCTGCGTAGTGAGTTACCACATTACAAAGTTGTTTATCCAAATCCAATCCTTTCACATCACTGAATGTATAAAAACGCACACATACTGCCATAGCCAACACAGGGCATTCCCTAACTTTAGCACTCCCTGCACACATTACACAAACCAAGCAGATGCACACGGTGACACATCTGTAAACACACAATTACACCACAGATATAAGCCTGATCTGAAGCTGTAGTTGTGTGGGTTTCCAGTGTTGAACTGTGTAAACGGTTATATTCCGGCATGATTACTGCTCGGTATGGAGATGATGCCTCTAGGCTGCATGCGACAGACTCATCAGTACATCAGAGCAGCATCTTAACCAGTGACAACACGAACAGCGCAGCATCAGGAGTGTATCACAGCAGTTAAGTGGAGGATAAAACTCAGTTTTGCAGCATTTGTTAGTACAATGAATTATCTAGTGTACTACTTTGGCTGCAGGGGTAAATGAGGAAGTTATGCATATTTCTCTAACTAGGCCACAGGGGAGGTGGGGAGTGAATGGGGCGGTTTGGGGGGGGGGGTAATGTGATTTTCAAGACATGCAGAATTCCCACTTTGCTGCGTGAGCTGAGGCTAAGTATCTGAAAGGGAGAGAGGGGGAAAAGGGAAAAAGCAAAGATGAAGGAAGAGAAACAAAGCGAGAGCTGAAAAAAAGTAATTTACTGTGTAAGAGCAGGGCAGACTTAAAAGCCCTCTCCCTGATAGCCAGAGTAAAAACATCAATATTCACCCACAGTATAAAGCTGAACTGCAGGGTTGATTTGAGTTCCCTGTCTTTCTCTCAGTGATACTGCAGAACTGGGAGGAGGACTTCTTCCTCTGTCAACCTCTTTCATGTGTTCTGCTCTGTGGAATCCAAAGATAACAGGCACACAAAACACACGCAAACACAAACGCACACTCGCTGGGGTGTCACATAAGCATGACGGCGCACCCAGAGGTGAGTGTGTGAAAGTGTTAATAATTTTTTCAGGTTAGTCCGTAGTTCAAACGCTTACGCAGAAGAGAAGGAGAAGAGGAGGAGGGGATGGAGGGGATGGAGGGGATGGAAGGGATGGAAGGGATGGTGGGGGGATTCTGTTGCTATGCGACCAGACTGCGCTGTTTGAGTGCATAACCATCCACTCTGCAATGAGTTAATGCACACTCATACACACACATGCATGCACCCACGCAAAGAAACTGTGGGAATCTGCACAGATGGACACAAACACTCCCATGGCCGATTCCCTCCAGATGCATTAAAATGTTCGACGGGTGTATCTTCACATTATGTCAGAATCTTTCTCTCTTCCTAATTCATGCGCATGTTCGTGCATTCGGTGGCTGGCGTGGTGATTGGTTATCAGAGATCCGGTGTCTTTTGAAAATGGTAAGAACAATGCCCCTTTTCCTCTGTGACAGAATTTCCCTCCAGGGACAGCTTGTGCAGAAAAAAATGACCGAAAGCATATTGTAAATTCAGCAAGAGTTTCATTCTGCTCTCAAGTGACCCACTATGACAAATCATACAAATGCATGACTAGCTCTTATTATTACTTTTCAATACTATCTTCATGTCCCAGGACGTTATCTTCCGGGCATAGCCATACCTTGCATTTGCATGTTTCAAACAGTTTCTTATGTCACTGGGGAGATGATCTGAACATCCCTTACATGGTAGCTCATACATTCACACTAGCCTACTGTGTGCTGTACATGAGCACAGCACATCTGCTATCTTTGCTACCAGCCACTGTTTCTCCCTGTTTTACATTCATGAAGTTAATTTTCAATACGGTATTATGAGATATTTTTACATTAAATGATCTCACAACGACATAACGCCCACAAAATAGAAGCAACTTTAAGCTAAAAAATTTAGTGTATGCTTGGTGTGCTTCTTGTGGTAAGTTCTGTTCCCACATCCTGTTCTTGGACTTTTTATACTCGGAGTCAGAGTCAGATATAAGGTAATACCGACATGATTAAAACTACTTCTCTTTAAAACTTTTGTAGATGCATCAATTAGTGTAGGTCCCTCTGAGAGTTTACAAAGTTTAGGCAGAACGATATTTTCTTCACAGTGGCATCCAGATTTTGTGCAATGCGGGAGTATATCATGAAATTCCTTTCACTAATACTTTAACACCACTTCCTCAAAGGTAAGTGTTGTATATTTTTTAAATATACAAACACATGAGAATAATGAATAGCAGACATTTAAAAAATATATCTTTGGACTTTTTAATTCTGGCAAGTACTGCAGGTCCTTAAAAAGGTTGTGTCAACAATTTCAATGCAATGACATTTTAAAACACTTAAAATAAGGTTCTGAACTGACCACCAAGGTATGTTTTCCATTGTTAGTAATAATAAAAACTGACTTACATACACTACAGCAGAGGATGAACAAACAAACAGTGTTACTCTACACTGTAGGCCATTCAATTTAATTACTAAGGCACAAGGCTTTTGGCTAACCATAAAAGGAAGGACTCAGTTATCACAACACTGCATCAAAGTGTACAAAAATCCTGATATTTTGTTTATTCTCATAACTTCAGAAGCTCTTGTTTGATTATTTGGGCTGCTCAGACTGAGTCACACAGTGAGACGTTGGAAGTCAGATGTCTGAAAGTATTTTTTTTTTTCTTATTATTACAGCACTTTATTAAAGGGCAGTATGAACAAAAAGCCATAGATACAGTATATGTAGGGCATTATCTTTTGTAAACCCTGTCTGTCATCTGTGCTCTCAGAAATGCTCAAAGTTTGTCAAGGGGGTATTTGTAGACGGGGAAAATGTAGTGACAGCAGATAAGTGTGTCGTAACTTCCATCATCATCACAGTCTCATGCCACTATCATGTGGAGTGTTATTTGACCAGCATGGGATTTGGTGGTTAATTGCTTCACCAGCATTTGTTCTTGCTGTGTGCATCTTGTGATTACAAGTAGTTCAGAGTTTTTTCCCTTCTTTCCGATCCCTC
>CM029112.1:15056224-15073724 GCA_016859345.1 Istiophorus platypterus | reverse complement strand
AAGTAAAAATAATATTAGTTGTTATGAGTTTATGGAAGAAAAAACACTACCTCCGCAAAGTATACTTTCATTGTAGATGTTAAACCACAGGAGTTTACAAAAGCAAGAGATTTCAGCTGGTGGTAAATTACTCTTGAATTGCTATCTGTTTTGTTTTGGGGTTTTTTTTCTTTTTCATCTGGTGTATTCTTCATTTTAGCCACCCTACCAGGTGTACCTCTGTTCAACCAGCCAATTCAGCTGTGTCTCAGAAATGCCAGGTGTTGGAACAGATGTGGGAGATTGGCAGGGGGAGAGGAACAAGAGGATCAGAGCACCTCTCTGGCCTGCTCACCCTCTGACTCCAAAAAATGAAGTGAAATTACAGTAAAAAGGCCGGATGGTGAAGTTTTCTGTGTGTTCATTTACAACACTGGTGTGGTCTGCTGAGCTGCTGAAACGATGGCATATCTTCATATTGTGACTGTGTGGCTCTCACTCTTGCAACCTTGACCCCTCATTTTATACCTACTGTATGTCTCATACTGCAGGCGTTAGGTGACTCTCCCATACAGAGCGAATCGCACCGAGCACAGCAGATCTAGAAAAAAAAAACTTAATTTCGGGATTTGTTATGCCAAAGAAGACTGAAAATCTAATTTGACAGGTGATGTAGAAAATAACTCTGGAATGAATGAGTAGCAGCACCGGTTAAATGAATGTGAGCCGGGAAGATTTAATTGTGTAGATAACACAAATGTGACGCACAGAAACTGCTTCCATCTTATAGGCTGGAATACATAAAAAGTTCTCCCCCACCGCCAATGCCCTTGGCTCCTCACCAGAGCAAACAGCATTATGACATATTAATCCACCACTGGGGAGCTCAGCAGACCAGGCTGACCTTAAAGGCTCACTCCAGTCATGAATATCTAAATAACCTCTTCCCTTAGTTCTTCGAATCTAGCTCTCTTTTCCCTATCCATCCTCATCAGCCGCTTGATATTCCCCTCTCCCCCATTGCTCGCTCCTTGACGCTCCCTTAAAACAACTGTCTCTTTCAAGCAGTGGCATCCAGGTTTTTTGTCCCTGTAACTTTCCCCTTGTATACACCTTGTTGCCTCCCCCTCCTCTTGCACTCTACATTTCCTCCCCAGTGAAGAACAGTAGAGGTTACAGGGCTGAGTGGTAGCCTGCAGGCAGAACAGGCTCTCATAGAAGGGAAGACAAGGTTGATGCTGCCTGGACAGTTCATGTAGTGACTGAGCCCTTGGCAGCGGGTTTTACAGTTACCTAAAAGCATTTTCAGTTTTTGTGGGAGAGCAGGTCAGAGCTTTGTTTGGAAAATCGGTTTTATCTGCCTATAAAGAAACGCTGATTGCAGACAGGTTTTCCATTTATATTTAAGGATGCACACACAGCAGAGGAGCAGAAAACCCATTGCCACAATGTCGTGATATCTTATATGTGGCCTTTCAGTAGCCTATTTTAAAAGAAAGCAACTTGCTCAAAACCAGTAGAAATTGATAATACAGGAATTTGTATGTGACACATCCTTGTATTTTCTCTTTTTACCCCCCCCCCAAATACCACGCTCTAATAAACTTGTGCAGTCACTGGCAAGCTAAGATGACACGTATTCCAGTGAGAAATGGCATCTAGTAGCAGTGATAACACAAACTATACAAAGGTAGTTCTACAGGTAGGGAGAAAGAACTCCTACCATAAAACTGCAATGTCTTGTTTTTTAACTTCAGTTCTTGTATGGATTAAATAAAGAAAGAAATAAGTATAAATCAGTAAAGCAGTTTCCACTGTCATTTTCTGTATGCTAAGCTAAACTAGCTGCCCAATGGTGGTAAATTCGTATTTAGCGAACAGGTAAGAGACAGATACCAATCGTCTCATCTAACTTTCAGCAAGGGAGCGAATAAGCTTATTTCCTTTAGGGCAAAAATTGTTGATGTGCAAATGAGGTGTGTTCTTTACTGGAAAACCTGCTCTAATATTCACAACAGCTGAAAAAAAGCCTTCGGCCTGAACAGGCCAGTCTGATTCTGGACAGATGGGCCTTTGGGAGCCAAGAGGACTCTGAGTCTGAGACAGATAAACATTTGGGGAGAGGCAGAGGGAGAAGGGGGAGTAGTTTAAAAGTATGAAGAGGAGTTTTGGTGCGTCTCCCAGAGGGAATAAAAGATTTAAACTGAGCCAACGATGGACCACACACGTGCACAACAACACACCTAGATGTATGCACCACAAAGACACACACACACACTCGCTTAAACACAGACACACACTTAAATACACACGCACGCACGCACACGCGCACACGCACACGCACACACACACACACACACACACACACACACACACACACACACACACACACACACTTGTGCATAGCAAAAAGCACTCCAGGTTAGGAGAAGTAGACTTAGACAAGAACCTTCTGCAGACAGTTTAGCCAGAATCAGAGACAGAGAGGCTCCACTGAGGAGGAGACAGCCAGAGGACCGGCTCATTAAACTGAGCGTGAAGGGTCACAGCAGACAGTTATGGGGGATTTCAATAGACAGCCTGAATATATCGACTGTTGTAGGTGTCATTGCAGAGGTCGATCTCTTTATAAAGCCACTGGGAACATCAAGCATGGAATAATAGGCATCATTTTTTAAAGGAATAGCACAACACAATCTGCCTTATTAGTTAGTTTGGTAACTGGTTTAGATTAGTTGACTTAGGGCTTCATTTCTGATTCTAGGAAACACAAATGCTAGCATGTTGGTATCAGCTGCACTAAAGTGTTCAGAAAATATTTCTGTCAATCCATTTAAACTCCACCTACAGCATCTTCTCCCTCTTTCTTTCGTTCAGTGATTCTTGCTCTGAAACTAACTTAGTAATTACTTTTACTATCAGTAAATTAGTCCATTATTATTTCAATTTATTTTGAATTTATTTATTTATTTTTTGCTATATATATATAAATATCAGTAAATCAAGAAATATGCTCAAGGCAACCCACAGTCAAAAACCAGAAATTAATACTAATTCTTCCTTTCCTAAACAATACACATTTGTATTTTCCCCTCCAATGCATATGGAACGGACAGCAGGTCAAGTCTCTGAGCCTCCTCTTAAGCGTAAAGTTGGTGAACCAGCGATCATGGATCATTAGTCAAATACAGTTTGAGATATCAACCTCCATTAGTGCCTCATACTTCGCTAAGTGTGCCATTTGTGCGTTTGTGTGCAACCCATTTGAAAATTCGATAAATATCACTCACTGAATTATGCATGTCATACATAATATTTTGTAACACTTTGTTACTTAACAGAGACTATCTGTATGGTTGGTGTGTATTTGTGTTTAAGCAAAAACAGGAAAGCGGTGTCTCAGTGTTCCTCTCTTCGTTTTTTTGTTTTATTTTATTTTATTTTCCACCCCTGTTCTAGATGAATCACACTCACCCAGTAGGTACCTGTGAGGGGCACTTCAGTGAGACATTTTCTCCAAGGTGCTGCAGCTTCCTAGCATGAGATCATTTTCTGCTCTGCTACATAAAAATAAACTCCATAAAGAATGCATATGCAAAACCTGTAGTGTCACTTTCACTCATGTAGAGACCTGTGAAGGGCACTATCTGTGAAGTGTGTGTTCCCATGTTCAGTTACAAACAGTCGCATTATGTGTTAATGCTTTCCATAGCTGTTTCCAGGCCAATTTTCTATCAAAATACATGGAAAGTGTATGAAGAGGCCTAATTTTTGTGGGCTTATATTTTGAAATGCACATGTGTAGGATGTTGACATTGAAGAAAAAACACTCCAGCTTTTAAAATTTTACAAGTTTTGAGGTTTGTAAAAGGCAAGAGAAAATGAGATCCCATGAGGGCTAGATGATGCCCCTGGATTGGCCACTCCACAATGACTTTATATTGACCACCAGTCATGAGGCTGTCAGACTTTGAATCCGTTTTTTTCAGGAAGAAGAAGGACTAGAGAGATGGTGCAGGAACAAAAGAGGGTCAGAGATATAAGAGGTTGAGGAGAAAGAGGGCCAGGAGGGCGGAGAGAGGAGGAGACAGAGGGACAGAGCCATGACAGGTGAACAAGAAAAGGAGAAGAAGAAGAAGAGGAATGTTTAGATGAGGAGAAAGAGGTAAGGTAGAAGTTAAGGGGAGGGGGAAAGGGGAAACTAGGCAGGACATTGGGGAGAAAGAGGAGGGAGAAGCTGGCAAGAGGAAAAAAAGCAACTGGGAGATGATGAAAGACGAAAAATGACAGAGGGATTGGAGGAGGTGAGGAAAACACAAAGAGACTAAAATTTGGCAGGTGGAGTAAAGGAGCAGTGAGTGAAGTGGTGGGATGAAGAGAAGGAGGGATAGGGGAATGCTGGGAAGGAGATGAAAAGTGATACGGTGTTAGTGGGGGGCCAAGGGGCAGGCAGACAGAAAAGTATGGATCAAAGATGGAGAAGAGCAAGTACAGAAGGTAGGAAACAGAAAGAGGGAGAAAGGAGTCAGAAGAAAGATAAGAAGAGACGGAGGAGGGAGTAGGGAGCCAGTGTGAGGAGGGGAGGAGGAAGAGACGGAGGTTCAGTTCAGGGAGTGCATTTATCACATAAGTCTACAGTGTCATATCATTGGTATTTACTTGAATGTCTATGAGACTTTTGGGATGGCTAATGTCTTACAGACGACTATGCAATGGTAGCCTGTTTGTATATGCCGAGTTGCTGTTAGGGCAGTAATAAAGGTCAAAGACTCAGGGGGGCTCCTGCTGTATTACAGCACGATACACACCAGCCTATTAGACAGATGGAAAGAAAGAGAGGTGGGGGGAGTGGGCAGATAGAGAGACAGACAGAGGGGGAAATTATCGGTGTGTGTGACAGGGATGATAGAAACGGCTGATTTTCCACTCCAAAACTAAAACATACTGTAGCTAATTATCTAAACAAAGGCGGCTGATGGATACGTAGCCTACTAATTACCCCAAAGTATACACCGTTTTGAGTGCAAAGTCCTTAATAATAGGCCACGCTCCTCACAGCTGTATGGTGTTGTGGGACACATCATGTATAGCCTACTGTAATTACTGTTTGCTACAGCACAGCATGTCTTCCAGACATGTGTAAATGATGTCTAATAGCTTTTTAGGGGGAATCCTAAGCTTTGGTTACACAGCAATAGAAACACTATCAAGGTGGATTTTAGGAATACTGACAACATCAGTCCAAATTCCATTTTTCAGTGGAGTTTCAAACCCCACTCCACTGAAAAATGTCTATATATCCCATCTAGTTTTCATAAATAATAAATCATTGAACTGTTAAATTAGAGTTTTTCTAAGTTTGATGGTCTCAGACCTGCATCAGATAATTTAGGTGGATAAATATCTAATACTTTTTTTTTTTTTTTAGCTAATTTCCTCTCAAATGCAAGAGTAGTGAGATATAAATCATCATCTCAGACAACTTGTCCTTTTTATCCTCAGTGGTAAACAGCACTGGAGTTATGTACTGGAACATTAATATTTTGTTTGCGTTTAAAGGAAAGGTTTAATCAAAATCAATAATTGGCGCCGGTTGTTCTGGGAATAAATTAAATTCTTATCTTTGAACGCTATGCTGCGTTAATGCAGTTGCAATTGTTACTAGCAAAAAAAAAAAATTAAAATTAAAAAAAAAAATGGGCAGAGCGATTTCGTTGGATTAAATTCGGATCTGTTGATAAAAATAACGGAATGAATGACATGTAAGCTTTTTTTTCCCAGTTTGTTAACTCTTGTCTAACTATTAGCATTTAATTTCCTTACAACATCTAACAGGACATCTTACGTCTCCCCTTTCCACATCAATGAGAAAAAAAACAAACAAAAAAAAAACCCAACACATTTTAAGCCGTTTTTTTTTTTTGGGACAGACACTACTCAACTCAAGGTCCACTTACTGCGTTTCTGACGCTCTCACCACATGTCGCGGTTTTCTTCCGCAGAAGGACCGGCTCATTTTTAAGCGACCCTGACTTCTCTTTTTGAATTAAATGACCGTGATCGGTGCAGGAGTTAGTATCCGGCGCCAGGTGAGCGCCTCTCTTGCGCCAGGTGAACCTGCCGTGCGTGCGTTTGCGTGGTCGTGACTCTGCCGTCATCTCGTGGACGCCTGCGCGATTTCAGCGGCCCTTCGGCGCCTCCGTTCGGTTTGGACCTAGCGGGCCGCCGTGAGGAGGAGCAAGCGTCGCCCTGGCAACGGCTTAGCTAGTAGCATCCGCGATTCCTCCACGCTGAGCCGAGTTGGTCGCGATGCGGAGATTCTTTCCCTTTTTCTTTTTCGTTTGAGAACAGTTAATCCGTTATGGCCACGAACAACCCGTCCGTGTTTCTCCTCACGGTGAACGGTCAAATCGAGGGGGCCAACGTGAGTGGTTTCCAGCAGCGAGCCTAGCCAACAGCGGTTCATTTCAGTTAGCATTAGCACCGCCGCGCGTTGCAACGTTTTGTGTTCAAATCTGAATTTATTGTTAGTTACACGCAAGACAGAAGTCAAGTGTTGACGTTTGGTGTTGTGTTTCAGTTTCCAGAGTACGACAATCTGTACTGCAAATACTGTTTTGTCTACGGACACGACTGGGCTCCCACCGCGGTGAGTACCTGGCGAAAGGCATGAAGAAATTTTCTTTTAGGGCTGTGTGATAATATTAATGCAATAAGCTTCAAACTAAGGGATTGTTTAAATGTAAGTTACGCAGTTATACTCTGTATGAGTTTGGTTACCTGAATCACAAGCAATAGTTAGGTGTTTAAAAAGCTCTTCTCCTATTGGTAATTAAGTCTCCTCTGAAGATTTCCTCTCAAATAAGAACATTTGCTAATCTATTATGTTTTATGTTACTGTAAATTAATATTTTGGCCTATTGGCTTGGTTCTGCGTATTTTTTTTTTTTATCAGCAGCATCTACTTTTTCAGACATTTAATTGACTAAACAACAAATCCATTAATCAAAGTAATCAGCTGATAAATCACTAATGAACTGATGGCTGCAGACAGCCCTTGTATATCTGTGTCCAATATCCTTCTAAAACAGGGTAATAGAGTAACTAAGGTTACTCATAAATATTAAGTTTATAAAGCTTTTGTCTGAGTTCATTAAATCTCATCATTGGCACATTAGCACAGCTCGCCAGGGGCTGAGGTGTTGACTTTGTCAACAGGGTGATCATCTTTATAAAAATTAATACAGAACACTTTAACAGGATCTCCAAAGTATCTGTCCATGAAGGTTGTGGCCTAAATATCAGATTCTATTATAGAATTACATATAGTGTTTTCAAGGTGTAATAACAGCAGTGCAGTAAAATATAAAGGTGCAGTGCTTCTTTTCTGTTTCTTGAGGAAGGCCATGCTCATTATCTCCAATGTAAGAGTTGAAAAATACTTCTATGTCAGAATGTTCAGATGATATAGACTTTTTCACGTGCATCTATATTCAGATAATACAGACTTTTTCACATGCATTTAACCTTCACAAAAGAAAACACAGGATTTACACTCATATCTGGTTATCATCTTATTCAAATGTCTTTGTGTCTGTTTCTTCTCTCTCCAGGGGCTGGAGGAAGGCATCACTCAAATAACCTGTAAAGGCAGTCATTCTTCACACAGATTAATATGGAACTTCCCACTGGAAACAACGTTTAAGAGCACAAACCCATCTGGATGTAAGTATCACTCACACACATACAAACCAAACATAGTCATTGTCGTCATTTATCAACGGAGTGATAGAGGTCATCGAGGTCCCTGTAGAAATAATACTATGTAAAAAAATGACTAATACAGGCTTTTAAATTAGGATTTCACCTTCATTTACAGGGCCTCAGCTTGTGGTGAGTGTGTATGGTCCAGATGTGTTTGGCAACGACGTCGTCAGAGGTTACGGAGCAACACACATCCCCTTCACACCTGGACAGTCAGCATTAACTCTATTAACTTTCTCTTTAAAAAAATAGATAGATAAATAATGCTTACCTAAGGCATCAATTCTAGTAGTACTCGTTCTTACAATTTAGGTAACTAGTTAGTAAAAATTCACATCCCTACCTAAAGCATGTTCACATTGCTTCTTTCTCGTCAGGAGCTAAGCTTATTTGTAGTAAGGTAGGGTGTGGTTTTCTATAATTTGATTGAATCGTTCTTGTTTAATCTGTTATGTTTTTATCTCCCAGACATACACGAACCATCCCCATGTTTGTTCCTGAGCCCACATGGAGAGTTCAGAAATTCACAAGGTGAGATGTGTGAGCAGCTGTGCATTTAGTTCTCTCTCTCTATAGCTCTGGTGCTGTGGCTGATGAGTCTTTCCTGCTTGGTGAAGTAGCGAATCTCCGAGTGTTACCAAATATTTACTCTGTGTGTCTCTGTCTCTGTGTGTGCGAGTCCCACTGAGGACAAAGTTTTCTGCCTCTGTCATGATAATACACCACATTGGTATGTACTGTTTCCCCGCTGCCATTATCAGTGTGTGGAAAAACCTGCACGATATTCACTGTTCAACTCTCATCCACAGCATGGGCTATTACAGATGCACAGGTGCACATCTGGACCTTAGGAGTTGCACTGTGCTGTTTGCTTTGCTTATTCGTGAACCTAGTTGTACTTAACATGCACATTAATACATCACTTGCTGTGCACTGGAGATGGGAGTAATTTCGAAGTTGCCTAATATTTATGATAGAAAAATTTTATCCAAAAAATGATTCAACCTATGAAAACTTAGAAAAGCACAAAAAAAAAAAAAAATCAGAACGGGAATGGTACTGAAAAAAAGTTTCCATCTTAAAGTAAAAGGCTAAAATTAACCTTCTGTATCGTGGCCAATTCATAAGTCTGATCCTTGTGTAAATTATATACAAAATAAACCGTATACTTGCAGCTCATAGAGGAGGTGTAATGTGTCTCTCACTTACCTGTTTTTTTTTCTCTCATTAAGCTGGCTGTTGGGACGGCGGCCCGAGTACACAGATCCCAAAGTAGTGGCCCAGGGTGAAGGCAGAGAAGGTTTGTTTTGCATTTGTGTCTGTATTTCTCTTAAAAACAAAACAAAACAAAACAAACACGACAACAATAAAATGTTAGGTGTGTAGCGGTTCCCAGCTTCTCAGTACAGAAACACATTTTAATGAGAACAACGACTCATGGAACGAGATGTTTCAAAGATGTGTCACTGACGAGTGCGAGGGTTACTTTTAAGCTGATCTGGACCAGCATAACGGAACTACCTCAACTAAAGAGGGTTGGTAGCCTGAAAGCAGGGCAATGTTACTCTCCACAATAAATAAATGTGGATGAGTGGGACTTGGGAGAATAATGCTTTTTAGACAATGTAAATAGGCAGAAAATAATTGAAAAGGTGACTAAATAAATTCCCAAATAATTTTGCCAAGGTACAAACTTCAATTCTAATAGTACATTTTCATGTAAAAATTTGTCTTAACAGTTATTTTATACAATACCATGTTTTAATCACAATACATATCCTGTACGATATCTGTGTTGCAGTGACGCGGGTACGTTCCCAAGGCTTTGTCACGGTCTCCTTTCAAATCATGACTAAAGACATGAAGAAGCTGGGCTATGACACAGGACCATTAAGCCCTGTACACACCCAGTCAGCCACATCGGGTTGGGCAACAGAAGAACAACTATACAGCATGTAAAAACACTTTCCTTTTTTTTAATTTGTGGCAACTTGTGGCTGTTGTAAAAAAAAATTTGCCCTCAAGGATGCTTGGTCCCCACCAGAAAAGAACACTCATAGAACATTCACTTAAATCTAAAATGACTCATTTACTTGCTTTGTTATTATGGAAGTCATTTCAAAAACAACCTGGCAAGGACACAAGGGGTAACTGATAAATCAGAACGAACGTACACACTCATACAATGAGAGAGAGACACACACACACACGCAAATTCACACTTTTATAGTAAAAAATGTGTAAAAATGAAGTTAACGATTAACAAGATTTTACTAGATATATTCAAATTTAAGCTGTATCAAATAAATTCTTATTTGTTTTACTATTTTTTCACTTTTTTTTTTAAATAAATGTGGACTTTAAATCTTCATGTTTGAATTTTTTTAAACTATATTGAATTTTTTTAAACTATATTAATATTGTTAAGACACATCACTGAAGTTGTTTGGAATCCTTCTTTACTCAAAGTCTCATGTCAATGTCAGTTTTCTAATCAAGTGGAGACATTGGACAAGACAAAAAAAAAAACAAACAAACAAAAAAAAACCACGGACACACAGACATTGAAGTTACAGAGCTCAAGTGATACACATTTTATTTTGAACCAATGCAGCTACAGTTGTCCTCATCCAACAGGGTGCGGCCTGCTGCGTTTGTTTGTTTAGATGCCATTAAAATACCACGGTGACTTTTCCTACAAAACCCATTACACAGAATAATAAGGTATACAGAAGAACAGTATGTTACAATAGTACAAATGATAAATTATATTATACAGTTATAATGCCAACGGGTTGAGCACGTATTCGATTAAAAAAAAAAAAAAAAGCAGCCTGCTCCCAGTACTATGAGAAGGGTAAATAGACAGACATGGAAAAGAATAAAGGAGGCTGTTATGCATATAAAGACAGACAGTCCATAAGGTCAGTTAGTCCTCTTGATAAAAGCATAGTGAATACATAGTAACACACGGAGGAGCTCGCTACACACATTTTCACTGCACCATCGCCACGACTGTGAAACTGCTGCCAGGGATCATGAAAGAGTGTTCGACTCTGGCGTCATCTGACAGCTTTGGAGTGCTGAGTTTGTTCGAGACAGTTATGTTTTTATTTTGTCCAATGCATCGACAACAAAACCTTTTACGCAATCGTTGGAGTAAAGTTAAAGATCAGGCCGCAGTGAAATCAAGTCCAGTGAAAAAGTGACGCCTTAGCTAGAGTATCATAGTAGCATTTCAAAAATCAAGACTTAATTAGCAAATCTAATTTTGCAAAACACGTCAAGTGTTAAGTCTTCTTATCTTTTTTTTTTTTTTTTTTTTTTTTTTAAACTTGTCCAGCTCCAATTGTTGCATATATTTAGTTAAGATTAAAAATGTTTGCTGGTCTGCGAGTTAAGTGTCACATCCATTCATTCTGGACCCCAAGCATAAAAATCATTGCCACCCTCAGCATCGTCATCAAAAATCATACACACAATCAGAGCTGCCCCTCCTTTTGCCTGAGAGAAATGAAGGTCTGACTTTAGTGGACTTAAGGATCGTGTGTTGTAGCTATCATACCACAGCAGACCAGGAGAGGGCACCAACTCACACTAAGAGGAAAAACCCACCCCTTCCACAGTAACAACATTGGCAGTGATATTAACAGAACTGAAGTGAAGAGAGTACAGTAACCTAAAGAGAAGAAAGGTCTATACACCAGGCAGAATTCATCATCTTTAGCTGTATTTCATCAACCCGCTTTTCTCTACCAATAGTTGAGACAGAGACACTTAGCTTGCTGTCAGTAAATGTGCCGATATTCAGCAAACAATAACACTTTCTTACACAAACTCTTGAACAAACTGTAAAATACCTCCGAAATATAAAAAAAAAAATATATGTAACAATGGAGTCGCTGATATCATGAGCTTCCATAAACAGAAAAAAAAAAATGTCAGTGAAGTGTGACCCTACTGTTCTAACTACTCAAGGTAAAATATCCTCAGAAATCACAGTCGCTATGACTTTGGTAACAGTTGTGCTTCTAAGAGAAGAGAATTAGATAGCCTACCCATAGGGTGAAAAAAAAAAAAACTAGAATGAGAGAACATAAGACAAAAGAGAGAATGAAGATGATACATGGCTTAGCTAGTGCACAGCTCCGAAACTCAGAAAGGCTTGGCTATGGATTTACATCTAATGAGTAAATAACAACAAAAAGTAACCAACAAAATTAACAACTGCTTGTTTACAAGACATGTCTTGCCGTTGTTTGCTGCTGGATTCCCTGTACTATCAATAGACTGATCCTGGAGCAACCCCGCATGTGTGAGAGTGTGAGAGTCCACCAGGTAATGTTCTTGTAGATAGATTAGCCACAGTAAATCCACTTGGAGGTAAACGCTCTTCACGATGCTGGCTGGCTGACATGCCCTTTAAACTTAGAGTTTTCCTCGCAACCCCCATTGATATATGGTTGCTCAAACACACACACATACACGTACACACACACTCTCTTAAGGCTGCAGATGCCTACATTACCCCTTGTTTTGACTTGACTTCAGAATCTAACTTGAGCAAATTCTAATTCATTTTCCACTTAACTGAGTGACAATTGAAGGAACTTGCAGATTAAAGTACACTTGGAAGCTAAACGTATCTCTCATGCAAACGGACACACAGAGACGCACGCACGCACATACACACTTACATGCACCCGCACAACTCACCTCTTCCCTTTGACCCTAGAAACAAACTAAAAAGGGAGAAAAAAAAAAAAAATCCCACAATAACCCACTGCATCCACTGCATTGTCAGATAGCATAATACCGATGCCATCACAGTTCAGGTCTTTTTTTCATTACACACACTGGGGGAGTGACAAATACATCGTCATGTGGCTGTTAGTATCTGAGCATTAACGCAGCGCATGAGCATACACAAACACAAATTGCATTTACGCATCTTTTCAACCCCTCGGACGAGGGGTTTATCTCTTTTGATAATTGTTCACTGTTAATCCTATGACCTCTGGAGGTCAAAGTTCATGTGGAGGGTCAGGAAAATGTCCAAGGTGGCGGGAAGTGACCAGACGAGAGTTGTGACTGAGTGGTACCGAGAGCTGAGGAAGTGTGTGTCATCTCGACTGTTTTAGCGGCTAGCCTCCCTCCCTAGGCTAAGGTGTAACGGTGAGCCCAACAGTCGTGGAAAGAAAAAACAAGCAAAAAATTGTGCAAAATCCCTGCTTAGTAACACACACACACACACACACACACACACACACACACACACACACACACACACACACACACACACACACACACACACAGAGTATATACACGTCTGACCAGCTCTCATCAATACTCCAGAGTGTGTAAGTAAAACCCACTGGAATATACACAGTGTAAAAGTACTGAGACAGGCGAGCACACGCACGCACAGGCGCACGCACACACACACACACACACTCATGCACGCATGCACGCACGCACATCACCTGACAGGGCTTACAAAAGATTAGCTCCAGAGAAGAGATAAGATCCTGGCGTTAGTACAGTTATACTCTCCTGTCACTCCACCACAGAAGAAGAAAGGAGCAGTCCTAAGGGAAGAAGTGAGGGTGAGGAGGCGAGTGAAGGAGAGGATGGCAGGGAGGAGAGACTGGGTCCTGTCCTGCCTCTGTGGAAAAGAAACTGTAAACACAAATGCTACTCTGTAAGTCTCTAGACAGATGCAAACTCTTTGTGGTCACCAACATCTTCGTCAGATCAGTATGGAACACAAAACTAGGCAGCTTGTAGCATAGAGAGAAAGAAACTGATGAGATAGGAGTTTGGTACAGTAGGAGGAGGCCGGGCTGGGTCTACGACCTGGGTATGAGTTGGTTATAAAGAGATAAATGGGATAAGACATCTCCTTGTTCATTTTGAAGCTTCTTAAGGAGCAGAAGGAAGAGAGAAAAAGAGAGAAGAGGTGCAACTCGGGGCAAGTGGTCCCCCAGTACTCCCCTCACAAAAGGAAGGGGTTGGTGGTTCCTGTCGGCTGCGTCCCGGCCTGGGGGGGCATGCTCATCAGGGGCTGGGGCATGGACATGGGGGCCGGGATCCCTGCGCTCATGCCGACGCCTCCAGCAGGGCCGACCCCCATTCCTGGCATAACCCGGCCCATGGGGGCCATCCCTGCCACGGGGACCATGGTGATGGGCTGCGCGGGCAGGGAGGAGAGGGCTATGGGCTCAGCCACGGCACCGAAGCCGGAGGGCATGGGGCTGACCCGCATCTGGTTGAGGGTGGGGGGAGCTGGCTGGCTGACTTGGAAGGGGTTGGCGTGGGCGGCCGCGGCCGGAGCAGAGCCACCTGTACAAAGACAGATGGCGGGCAAAGGAAGAGAGGGAACGTTACTGAGCCCACGGTACATAATGAGTTCGTTCTACAATGCTAAATAAAAATCTCCAATACATGGTATTTAGATGAGCTAGGACCTACTTGGGTTAGGCATATAACAAGAAAAAGATCAGCAAAAAATCATTCCGACTGTGGTGTGCTACCGTCAGTTTATGAAACCAATTAAATATGACTCATCTCTCTTTTCACCATGTTTACAGCTAGTATAGATGGGGCAGGGTCAATGATTCAACCTTAAACTGTGCTGATGGGTATTTCTGCTTATGTGTTTTCAAGCCTACACCTGTATATCCATGTCTTGGATTGCTGACTACACTAAATGAAAATGAAAATGAAAAATCCTGCCTCTACATGTGTAGAAAAATGCCATTTCCTTAACTGTTCCCTTGCATATCATTTTATTTAAACATTATATATATAACATATCCTATTTTATAGTGTTAAGAAGTGGAAAGGGAAAGATCATTTCAAACTTCAAGGACTGTCATTATTTTCTCCCACCTGCTGAAGCCAAGAATGGGTTGACAACTGGTGCAGGCTGGGCTGGTTTGGTGACAAGGGAATCCAGATTGACCAGGGCTGCATTGGGACCCAGGAAGGACTCTGGAGTCTTCCTAGTTGGGTTTGTGGTGAGAGTAGATGTGGAGGTGGGCAGGGGGTCGAAGAGATCGAGGCTGCTGCTGCTAGCAAGACTGGCTTGGGAGGGGACAGATGATGTGACACCCCCATCACCTGTGGCACAGAAAGCAAAGCAGTAGTTGTAGTTCACTGATCAAAAACTGTTTTATTAGCTTCGCACTGAATGGCAAAAATATGAAATCACAAAGGATGAAATTTCGTACTTACTCTTAAGACTGTGTACATTTGTGATATTGAACAGCAATATTCTGAATTAAAATATATATTTTTATGGAAAATTTTAAATTTTTCACATGCCTATCCTTGTGGTTCACTCTTCAGTTTCTAAAAGTCTGTAAAATCTCTCACCTATTACCAACCCCCCCATAAACACACACATTTGTGCCTACCTGCATGAAAAAGACCAAATCCACATTTAGCAAAAAATAAAATTTAGCTGAGGAGCAGGTAGCTGTTTTTTCAGCAGCAGAGACATTCATTTATGTACTCATTTATGTCACATGGACACGTAAAAACCCAAACACATACAGAAACATATCAGAGGAAATGTCAACGATGGAAACTGTCTTCTCAGAACAGGAACTGAGATGTAGCAGAGCAAAAGAAAAAGGTTGATGATAAAAATCAGACAGACTGAGTGTATATTAACACCCAATAAATTCTGCTGATTTCAGCCAGAGCTGATTCAAATAGTCACTTTTCTACACCTCATTCTGCAGAACGCTGCTTCCTTAAAATCTGTTTTTGTCCTCTACAAACCAAACAATGACAAGGTGGCCTAAAGTTCAACAGAGACTTTTTTCCTTTATGGAAAATCAACTTTGTACACCTGTGTTTGTGTTTCTTCTCATGTTGTCCTTGACTGTATCAGAGGTGTTTGTGTTAAGCTCGAGCAAAAGTCTGAAACAATTGTCAACCTCCCACACCCAGGGACTGCCAAACCACATCAGATTAACACCCAGACCTGTGCCAAGGTATTGACTGGAGCCCTTTAACAAACCAGCTTGAATGGAGTTGTGAACCAGTTTAATTCAAAATTTTGGAATATTTGTTGTTGGTTCAGATGTAGCAGATAAAAATTATAAAAGTGTGGATCTGAAAAGGATTCTATAAACTTGATGGCCCAGGTCTAGTATAATTAGAAATAAACATATAAAAGCTGTATCCAGTAACACCACAGTGATATTGGGACCAGACCAGAGCAAACAGCTATTTGTCCACCACTCCATAGGATTGCTGCAGCATTTGATTGCATTTTGCAGCAGAGAATCACCAGCCATTTAAAAAAAAAAATGACTCCAGTGATTCTAACACTGTCTTTGCTCAGATCTGGTGATATTTACATACAAAGACAAGACATGTGTGTGTCTGTGCTTGGCAGCAACATCATTATCTGCAAACAAACACCATTTCACACACTGAGGAAAAACAACACAGACTCCATGTCATTAGAGAGACGAAGACAAGGGTGAGTACCAGTGGGGACAGAGGAGGAGGAGCGCAGGCTGTCAAACTCTGAGAAGTCCTCTTTGGACGTACCATTGGATGCACTGAACAGGTCAAAGCTACCTAAAAGGGGATAATGCATACACACACAGACAAAATCACATAAACAGACAGCAGACACACGTATATAGATTGAAGCAGACAACAGTAGTATGAATGAGCGTCGACATTTTGGTAAACTAACAGAGACAAAATGAACACAATAAGCATGCAGCTACACTTAAGAATCTTTTACTATATGTGCTCTTTTTGACATATGACTATATGAGCCTTTGAGACACTAGCCGTTGATTAGATCTCTCATTTATTAAAATTCAGACAATGCAAAGAGTACAAACTTCTTTAAATGCTATGCATATCTCCAAATACCTTTCAAACTCAACTAGATAATTCCCTGACAAACTAAGTGATGTAAACATTAACCTCTTTAGTGCAGGAAAAGCTGAGGTGGTGAATTTTGTGAATGCGCCCACAAATGATTCATGTTGACAAAAGTGGGGAGGAAAAGGGTACTTTTTTCCCCCTGATGGTCACCTGTGTTGGATGTCTTGGGGCGGGCAGCTGCAGAGCTCCAGGGGTCAGAGGCAGGAGTAGAGTTTGGTGCCCAGGGATCATTGCTCTTCATGGGTGGGACAGAAGGAGCAGCACCCCATGGATCCACTGGGGCTGCTGGCTTAGGGGCAGACCCTGAGGAGATGGGGTAGAATTTAAGAAGTGTGAGGCAGAATGGGAGTTGGATGAAGCATGCAAAACATAAGGAAAGATTGGAAAGACAAGGTGGAGCAAGAGCCAAATGTCAAGGAGACACAAGCAAAGTGGTTTCAGACAAGTTCTAATAAGAGGCATCAAAAGGTATCTGATCTGTCAAATTCTCAAACCCAGCCTCCTTCCCTTCCCTCCAAACTCCTTCCCTTCATAATATTTTCCCCCTACCATCCCCACTCTCTGTGCTGTAATGCTGCTTAGCCAGTGGAGCAGCATTCCCATTTAACAATGAGTTAGAGAAACACACACACACACACACACACACAGAAAGTTGACTCTTGACACAAAAACCTCTCTACAACAAAAGTCAGTGTGTGGAGATCACATGTTGCGACCATTTCCAGTGGGAGTGTGTATACCATAAGGATGCCAGGGGTCTGCGGAGGCAGCAGCAGCCCCTGCCCCTGCCCCTGCACCTGCACCTGCCCCTGCCCCTGCACCTGCACCTGCACCTGCG